>JBAMIE010000114.1:8441105-8452000 GCA_037177295.1 Kaempferia parviflora
TGTAGAGAGAAAAAATCTCAAGGAAAATCTCAATGACACTCACATAAAATGATGGGGCCCACAAAAAGTGAAATGGTAAGCCCTATTATTATGTGAATGTCATTGAGATTTTACTTGAGTTTTTTCTTTGAGCATATCATTGCTCTTGACACATTGAATGATGAATTTTTAACGATCAATCCCGTCTTAGACCGACCCGTTCTGACACGTGATTCTAATAATAGTTACATTTATGTCATACCTATATAGAGTAAAATTTAAAATAAGTTTAATAGCCTATAATATTCTAATAAATAAATTATTAATTTATGGTCTAGTGATTAATTTTCGTATTCTAAGTAAGGTGCAAAAATAATACGTTAATAATTCAAGAAAGGGAAGTCCAGGTCAATTCTCAAATTGGAAAAATGTCGAAATATATATATTTATAAAAAAACTAGTAACTCAAACCCAACTTGATTTCTCCCTAGTTCACACGCTTTCATAACACCGCCTGAGGGATCCTCCTCGCCTTCTCGGCTCCTCTGCCCCCTCCTTTCTCCTTTCTCCTTTCTCCTTTCTCGCCCTAATTCTGTTTCCTTTCTCACCCAAAATTTCTTGGAGCGGACGCTCGCATCTCGATCTCTCGTCGTCTCCCTGTGGATCAGGTTCGGCAATCCTAGGTTCGATCGGTTTCCCGTGTTTATTCGATCCAATCGCGCTTTGTCAGAACGCCTTTCATCTGTGTTTTTGCGCTTATTGAGGTGGAGACGGTCGATCGATTGCTCAATTCCTGATTTCCGCCCTGTCTAGCGTTTTCTCGGATCTCATTCTGTCGGTTCCTTTCAGGTTCCAGCGATTGAAGCTTGCTCTCGTCCCCGAGGTAATTTGACTGGAATCACCTTATTTTCAGGAATGCAGCATCGGTACGATTAGTTTGGGTAGCCACTTGACTAGTTGATTTATAGCAAGGGATGTTCTTCTCGGGGGATTCATCCGCTCGAAAACGAGTGGATTTAGGTGGACGTAGCTCCAAGGAGAGTGACCGGCAGGTATTACTGGAGCAAGCGAGACTTGATAGGAAACGACGTCTAGAGTTTCGGCAGCAAACTTCGGCGGCCATCAAAATCCAGGTCGGGATTGCACTTTGTTACATTTGGTTTCGGCTCATTTGCCTTTTTTAACCATTTAAATATGTCAACTTGGAAACATGCCATTTTTTGCATGTTTGTATCTGCTTCTATTGAACTTATGAGTAAAAGCTTCCTTATTGAACTTGACAAATTATTTGTTGCAGAAATGCTTTAGAGGGAGAAAGGATGTGAAAATGGCACGCTCAAAAGTGCGGGAGCAATTCAAGGTTACATTCGGGGCCCATGGAGAGAAGGCAAATTGGTAGGAATTATGCTCTTGTTCATCCAGAGTTTTGGCTTCTTGAGATCCTTAACAACTTTCTTCAGCTAAATATTATTATTATTAAATTTTTAAACCAGGCAATGCTTTGGTCCTGACTCAGAGTTTCTACCTCAACTGCTTTTCTTCTTCACTTCAAACAACAGTACTGATGTTACTATTATTGTAGAAGCTTGCCGACTGCTTTTGCTGTATGCTCAACAGAATGGTACGATCAAAGAATGCTCTCTACTTCAAACAAAATTTTATTGATTATTCTTCTGTTCTTTCACATCCTTCCTGGAGAGATACATCGGGTTTAATTATTTCATAACATAGTCCAGTGCTTTCAATCGATGCCATCAACTTTGTGGGATCAGGATTAGTAGATTGGATATCCTGCAATTTTTTTTGAATGCTCTCTCGGACCATTGGCTATTAGTGTTGTGATGGGGGAAAACTGATCTGTTTCAGCATAGCAGCTTAGACAATTGCCATCAAATGGCCAGCATAATATCTTTTGCATGTATTTTATATTGTACCAGCATGTTGGCACTGTTCTAATATATATATATATATATATATTTCATTTTCTATTTTGGATAGGGTGTCCTTGTTAAGGTATGTATGGCCTTTTGGCATCTGCATTGCTGTCACATGAACTGAGGGAAAATTATTGCGAACTTGTCTTTCTGATTTCTGCTATAAGCCTATAGTAACCTCTTTCACAAAGGAGGCCTCATCTGCAGTGAATTGAGCATGCTAATTCACTCTAAGTAGGCATCTAATTGTTGGAATGACTATATATATTGCCTTACTGTATACTTAATTATCGTCATAGGTTATATTTTTGTTAGAGATTTTGATTGGGATACTCAATGTTCCCAAGTCCTCTATAGGCTTCTTTTGTTTACTTGTGTTCTATGTTGGTTGGTAAGCAAAAGATTCTTTGAGTTCATAAGCTCATTGCTTTTCTATAAGCAGCATGGGTGGGAAGCAAAAGCGACTAGTAGACTCTGAACTAAGGAGAGTTGAATTAATTAGAGTGGATGGTGCAAGGGGCAGTTGAAGTTCAAACAAAATTTTAGTTAACGTAATAAAAAATTGATTTAATTCATTTGAACATAGCTGGTGACATTGCTTGAAGAGAGCTCAATTGAGAGCTAAAATTCACTTAGATGGTTGATGCTGCTACTGCTTCCAATATAATAAAATATATGAAGCAAAGGAAGCCAGCTCTGGTGCTAAGCTTTGATTGGACATGGCATGTGGTGCCTATACTTGAGCCCCTTTTCTGAATTCGTACTTATTGTTTTCACATCATTGTTACATGAATCACATTTTTTTACAGAATACATAAATGTACAAAATTTTCTCTGGCCTTTGTGGAATGGTTGAAGTTCTGTCATATGTGCTCACAGCACACAGTTATTGTGTGAGCACACAATTATTTGACAAAGAAATGAGAAGCACCTAATGAGCAATTGCCCCTCACATGAGACTCTTTGTTGCCTCAGCTACCACCTTACTCGATGTTCGCATCATGACATGCCTCCTTAATTAGTGATTCTGGCTATATTTCTTCTTTCTGATACTAACTGAGAGTTCCTCCTCTTTTCCTTTGTTACAAACCCACTCTCCTCTCTCCTCTCTCCTCTCTCCTATTACATCTCTAGCATGCATGGCTGTACCGGTCATTCCTATAACAGGTCGTACTATACATTCCAATTTTCTTAACTTGAAGGCTCCAGCAACCTTTTCCAGGTAGTATTCTGTAAGAAGTTGATTTTTTTTAAGGAAAATTGTTGACTCTTTATTAGTTATACATACTGCTTGCTTTGAATGAGAAGTAACAGACCTATTAGTCCAATTATGTGATTCCTATCTCATGGATGCAATTCTTACTTCCATTGAGCCATAATACTATTTGGGAATCATAAGTAAATCCAATAAATTGTACTAGATTTTCTTTGTACAATTATTTTCTCTTTTTAATTGCCATATATGAGTAGGCATATATGCTCTACCCACTCCATTCTATCTTTCTTTTATCTGTGAAAAATAACAAAAATTTGAGCAGCAACATTTTGGGAGTGATACTAAATATGCAAAATTAACCAATAATTTTATTTTAAATTATTTAACATTTTCAAATAAAAACTTCTTATGTCTTAATTTCAGAAATTGGTTCTTGAGGGAAACCAATCTGATGGTTATCATTAATTCATGACTAGAGAAAGTTAAAAGCCAAATGATTGATTATTACTTTTCTAGTATGATTGATGTTGAAATTTGCATTGCGTTTAGCATATCTGCACTTAGAGCTAAACACATTATATATTAGAGACATCATACTATATTAATATATTATTACAAGGAAACAAAACATATTTGAACTTTATTCTGGCAATACAGGTTCCGGGGAAAGGTCTATTGAACTTTATTCTATAACTTGTTAAAATTTGCATCGCTAAAAATACAAAATATTGAGCCATTTTGAAGTTTGGATTTTGACTGGTATGATATTGTTTTGGTATGGTATTTGGTGTTTCCACATATCGAGTCAGTGGAGAATTGGATAGAGAATGAGTAAGGAAATGAAAAAGAAGAATAAAAAGAGAACACATGTATCTCTTATATGAAATCGTACAATTTTAACATTGTATTGTATAATAAAAACCCAAAATAATAACAAATATAGCATGCCAAAGGGTATTGAATGTTAGTATAACGTGATACTCATCAATATGATTGACACAACAACACAAGATAAATTACCTGTGCCGAGTAGTTTTCAATTTTGGTAATTTATTGGAACATTACATTTCGACTGTGCTGCTTGGCACAAAATGAGATTTCAAAAGGATGAGTACAAGTCCCATGAGCTGCTACTTGAGCTGCAATAGGAGGCGTGATGTGGAATTAAGGAGGATGAGTGTCTTGCTTAGTTTTGCAAGTCTCCAACGAAGTTGTGAGCCTTTCTATGTTAGCCAATTCATTTCAATGATTTTACTGCAAGGTTGTCTGAAGCAACTTCGTCCTTTATTTGACCTCTTTCTTGCTTTGAAATGAATGGTGTCAATGAAGTAAGCCTTTGGCAACGATACATTTTATGAGGTAAGTTTCTTTCTCTTATCCCTCTTATCCTACTACTTGGTTATATTTCCTCCTTATCAGTGCCACCGGCACAGCCACTATCCTCAGTCTGCAAGCTTCCACCAAAGCTGCCATCCTGAATCTGCCAGACAATTTGTAGAAAAGGCTCCTTTGCCAGGTTGTCTGCAAGCAACAACATCCTTCATCCATTCTCTTTGTTTTGTCAGGCAGCAACAAATTTTTTCAATGAGGTAAGCCTCCTCCTCTTCTTATTCTCTTTCCACTTATTCTTCTTCTCCTGCTGGCTCCATTCCCTTTCTCATCAATGCCACCACATGCTGGCATGGTAGTCACACTCGTTAGTTTCATCTAGGTACCTAAACTTTGCTCTGAATGAAACATTAAACGTGGACTAAGATACTTGTTGTGTCCAAAAGGATTCACATATTTCCACAATAATATGATATTGTCCATTTTTGGCCTAAACCCTCGTGACTTTGCTTTTAGGCTCTACGCAAGAGGCCTCCTACCAATGGAGATATCTTACATCCTTTTAAATACATGATTTTTCTATATCTCTCCAATGTGGGACTTTGATGGTATCCCAACAATCCTCTCATTAAACGAAGGACCACCATTACTCTCATGGTTCGGGCCTCCCCGTAAGTATCCGGTTACTCTTGATGCAAGCATCCGGTCACCCTTGACCCGTATGCATCCGCGTTCGGTCACTCTTGACTTGCTCCGGGCCTCCTCACGAGCATCCGGTCACCCTGACTTGCTCCGAGCCTCCGCACCAGCATCCAGTCACCTGACCTACTTTGGGCCTCCTCGCAACTTCGTTCAAGGTCATCCCACATGACATCTTGTCGGACCATGACTCTGATATTATTTGTTGTGTTCAAAAGGATTCACATATCTCCTCAATAACATGATATTGTCCACTATGAGCCTAAGCCCTCATGACTTTGCTTTTGGGCTCTACTTAAAATGTCTCATAGAGATATCCTACATCCTTTTAAACCCATGATCTTTTCTATATCTTTCCAACGTGGGACTTCAATTGTATCCCAACAATACTAATAACTGAATTCGGAGACCCAAATTGTTGGATAATTTTTGACCTTGTTTCATCCTAAAAATTAGTTTATTTGTTTTATGTTTTGTTGACTTTTCTATGTATTTAAATTATCTCAATTGGTCAAGGTGTGTTTTAGTCTACTTATTTATAATCTATTTCTTTCAAATATGTTGTCAAATTTGCGCATATCAGCAGGGGCTGCCTCAAGGGCCTTTCTTTCCTCAATGGTTTTGCATATTTGTTTCCTTCTTATGATTAATATAAGTATTGAAATATTTCTTTTACTTTATTGTGTTCACGTGAGGAGCTCCAGTTATTTCTTTGGTGCCTATTTCATTCTAACCAAGTTGCATGCAGAGGTGCGGCATAATGCCATTTTTTGTTCATCTATTTTGTTCTATGGGTTCTATTATAGTCATCGAAGTGGTTCTTATTTTTATTTTACATATTTTATACGTCTTTTATGTTAATGAATTGCTAATTCAGAAGGGAGTAGACCTATTTTTCCTTTTTGCATAACTTTGATATGGTTAATGGATCAAATCATGTTGATAGATTTTATGATGCATAATTTGATTAGTATATTCCATAGAAACTTCGGTCTCTTGTTTACTGAGATGTTTTATACATTATTCTGATATTAGCCTGCACTTTACTGGTATTACAACACAATCATAATGTATTACTGATTCTATTTATTTGCTTGTAGGAAATATTGTATCACTTTTTTCTGGTTCGGATTACTCTTCTCAAAATCATTCTCTAGTGGATTTCAGGGTGAAGAAGCTTGCATATGCTTGCCTTCTAGCAATCTTCCATAATCGGTGAGTCAATGTGTTCAGTTGAAATTTGAATGTCCACTGATACTGCTTTACATTTCTCCTTTTTTCTTGTTTGCTGATTTCTTTAATATTTATGTTGGTTGGAATGGATACATGCTTCAAGACTTGTTTTAGACCAGCATCTATTATAAACGACTACTTTTTTAATAGTGTTTATGTTGTTTTGGTGGTTGTTTTAAAGCTTTTACTATTCTCTGATTGGTTATTAAATAACAAAGTAGGCTTTTCCTTTTGAATTTTAAAAATAAAATAAAAAAATAAAATAAAATAAAATTTAAAGTTTAAATTTTTTTTTACTATGTTTGATTGATGTTTACATGGCTGAGTTCAGGTTTTGTGGTCTTTAAGGTTTAGTTACAATGAAGTTGATCTATTATAGTTTTTTTAATTATTATTTGAAGCTGCCTATTCTACACTCAAGCCAATATTGCACGAACTTTCATATCCCTTGTTTACTTGGAGCACATTTGCAAGTTAGTGTATACAATGAGTTTTCTGTAAATCAGCTTGTAAATTCACTCTGTTGAAGCCTTTTTAAGTTCACATTATTTTTCTATACTGAATTATTAGAATATTCATAGCATTATAGACCCAAAGGTAAAAGATGATATTCATGTCTTCTTTAATGTATTCTACTTTTGAAGTTATTGTAGCTACGAGATATGCTTGTCAGAAATTATGCTAATGTGATTACTTTTTCTGTGTCTGATTTTCCTTTATTCATTTTACTCTACATGGAATTTAATCTATTCTACTTTTGAAGTTATTGTAGCTATGAGATATGCTTGTAAAAAATTATGCTAACGTGATTCCTTTTTCTGTGACTAAATTTCCTTTATTCATTCTTTTCCTTAAAGGAACCAGTGGAAAGACAATTTACTGGTGTCGTCCACGTACCCTTTCTTGCCAGTGGTCGTCTTATTTGAAACGGTGACTTGTTTAACTGCTCCTGCCCTTCCATGGAACTGTACTGTCATTGATTATCTGTCTCAGAGAAAAGCTTTTTTGCTGTTGCGTTGCATCATTCTTACTGGTTTGGTATGTGCCTTGGCGGTCTGTTCAAGCAGCATATTTCTTTTATTGTTATTTTGAATAAGAATAAAGTTTGAGTATGTTATACAAAACAATCTTGCATTGGAAGAAAAATTCTATATGCCTTATTATGTTAGTGGAAGTTAGGGTCGATGTCATCAATGATAATGACCTTATATATGTAAAAAACAAGACTGATATTACTCAAGTGACCAGAAATATGGGATTAGAAACATTATTTGTAACACACTTTAAACTTGAGCCCAGATATGTTTGATAACCAACTTAGTCCTAAATGGCTCTGATAAAAAAGGTAGCAATCAGTCCAGTGGCATCTCATGTATAGGGATTTTTTTAGCTATTTCATGAGGAAATCTCCTCATGTATGTTATCTTGTTTGTCATTTTACATTTGCATTCTTATATTTAGTATATTTATATGCAAGCCGTAATTTATTAACAATTAGATCCTCAACAGTTCCCCTTAAGATGGTTCTAAAATATTGCAAATTATAGTTTGTTATGAAGTATCTAATTCTAGGACATACGGAGGATTTAGTCGACAGATGTGCTAGTTGATAATTGGAACTTAAAATTATGTATTGCATCTCTCCCTCTCCCTGATAAAAATGTAAATGTCTATATTTATTCGTCACATAAAATAGTGGATCAGAAAGAATGAGTATAGCAACTTCATTTTCGCAATATAGCTTCATTGACCCAATAGTAGCATTACCAACCTACTCAATAACTATTTGAGCTAGATAAGCTTGCATGTGGCTAAAGTTATAGCCCTATATTTGAGATTGTACAGTAGTCCGATGTGGATCAGTTATAGAGAGCCTATGCAATCATCAGTATATCCATAACCTCCAGCTGACCTTTTTTCGAAGTATTTTTGATATAAATCCTTGATGCTGCCTCCCAATGATCCCATACATATAAGGAATTGACTGATCACAGTTGCATTAACAAATTAGATATCAAGGTTGCTAAATAGTTTAGTAACTTTGTGAGTTTGCTAATACATAGTAAATTCATAGAGAATTTTTGTTTTTTGAGAAATGAAGAAAGTGGTAAAGATGTAGGAGTGATCTGACCAATGCTCTACATGGATAGAATGAGGTAGGCTTAAGACCAGAGAAAAAGGGAGTAAGGGACATAACCGAACATATGCTCATAGGATTCAGAACTGAGAATCCAGATTTTGGAGGATGAGATGGTGCATTCTCAAATTAGTCTGACATTGGAAGCAAAAATATTTCTCAATTGCTATATCAACAGTATAAGGTCTTCTGCCAAAGATGCTATCCTTATTGATTTGTTTATACTGATTTTTTGATGACAACTGGGGTGAAGTGCTGGAATTGAGAAGAAAGCAACAGATAAAGAATGACGAACATGTTTTCAGGCAAAGAAGAATCTGTAGCAGATAAGATGAAAAAGAGATTAAATTTAAACGAGAAAACAATAGATGAGTCTGAAATCCACAAACTGCAGATGCAAGAATTTGATCCAATTTGGATCCACAAACAGATATAATCTGGAATTCTAGGAAGAAAACAACAGAAATCTCAGAGGTAAAAGATAAACAGGGAAAAATCCTAGAGAGATTTGATTAGTGATGGAGCTAAAGTGGAACTCCTACTTGATTAGAGAAATCATAATTGGGAGGGGAATCAGGAAGCCTCTCAAGATCTACGTTGCTAGGGGTTTCTGCCTTGAGGAATCCAGAGGTTACCTAAAGAAATCTAGATGAATTTCTGTAGTAGTAGAAGAATTCCAGCAGTGTTGGGTGAATTCCTCACAGAGATGAATAATAGACAGGAGAATAGAATCAATTTGATATTGGAAAGATTGGATGATAATTGGTTACCTTGATACTGGAACAAATGTTGGATTGTCAGAGAAGCAGATTCTTCATTCAATGCTGGTGAAGAATCAAAAGTAATAGGAGATGTTTGCCTACAGGAAAGCAAGAATCAAAAGCAGGCAGAGACGCTGGAAATTCATTCAAATGAGTAAGAGATGCTTGGCTGTGCACTTGTATTATTTCTCCAAAGAAGATGCATTCCTGTGAATGCGTTGTGAAGACAAGCATGGTATGGGAACAATGCTTTTAAATATTTGTGCAAGAATGGCAATGAGTGAAGAAGGCGAGTACACGGGAGAATTACTGCTCTGATCCCATATTGAAATGGAGAAAAAAATTACTAGTTATTCCCTATACATACATATATATATATATATAATATTGTCATTTTTACATATACATCACTTAGTTTAGTATATTTACATATGAAACCTAATCTATTTGTTATTTGTTTCTCAAAACATGCAAAGCTTGACTCTAATTATTGAATGACCTGATGTTTCATGTGTATGACATATTGAATTTTTGCAATGTAAGTAAACACTTAATTTTCACAATGCTTATTAGTTGGTTCAGTGCTTGGAAATCCTAGATCTTCAAGTAAAGGCTTGAGCTACATCATTTTTGTCTCTATCCTTTAGTTGTTTATTTTGCTTTAGCACTAGAATGAATTGTAACACGTTGCGTTTTTGCGCCTAGGTTATTAAATTTTATCTAACAAAAGTGCATAATATTACTGTCAAACCTCCTTCTCCTATCTATAGCTGACCCAATGAAATTCACACGATTTAATCTTCAGAATGGTTTGTAGATTTGGCCCTTCCAGATAAGGATCAACCGAGTTGGATCAGGATTGAGTATTGCTTATCTGATCTTGGCTGGTTTCTTGGAAATCTATTTAACAAAAACAAATCAGTGCTTTAGTTGGAAATCTGCATATATGGTTGCTGCAGTACTGTCAGAGACACTGGATGAGGTCCAATCCTGAGGGAGGAAGAGATCCCCTCATGGATTGCAAAGGAGAGTTGGAGAGTTTGATCAGGGAAGTAAACACTTATGGTCCCAAGTAGGGATCGTTACTACATGGAAACCTAGTTTTGCGTGTTATTATTTATTTATTACCGACTTTTGTTTTTTTTATACCAAATCAATATTATTATAGGTGTAATGTTAGATTATTTAATATAATAGGTTACATAATATTACAACTCATACCTAACTGTTACAGAATAAGTTATATAACAATATCTCTCATTGGTTTAAATTTTTTAAATTTTACTATCATGTTTAATAATATCATTAATAGGATAACTATTTTTTAGTCTGTGCATTAATTATTATTATTTTATGTGTTTTTGTATCGTATTAATATTATTAATAACTGTTGGGTCACTCCGGGAGAGGGGGGGGGGGGGGTTATCTTCGTCGATGAGTTGTTGCAGCGGAAAACACGGGAGCAAACACTGACGCCTTGATTTACTTGATATCCACCTCAACGAGGTGACTAATCCAAGGATCCGACCCCTTCTCACACCTCTACTATGAAAGAGTTCCTTCTCAGAGAAACAATCTGGAGGTGGAGAAACCTTGTACAGGTTTAC
>JBAMIE010000114.1:8519585-8543998 GCA_037177295.1 Kaempferia parviflora
AGGGTTTGCGGGGGCAATTCTCTTCCCAATCCATAACTAGACTATCTCATCATTTTCATTTTATTAATTTACATCTAATTTTATATTTTAAATAAAATTAGTTATATTTTTAAATTTTAAATTTAATATTTTTTATCTACCATTTATCTATAAAAATAACAAAAATATATATAAAAAGTTAGCCACATTCATTTTTTTTTATTTTTCATTAAATTTCAAACTGTGGTCCACCTTCTACCAAAAGATGCCCAGTTGCATGCCATCAAATACCATCACCGGCCATAAATTTGTGTCCAACTATTTTTCATAAGCTAGTTTTGTGAATTATAGACCAATTAATTAGGAGTGTTAAAAATAAATTTAACTCGTCAATTTGATCCGAGTTGATTAAACAAAAATTAAATTTAGATCGGGACTTTTTAGATTCGGGTCAGGTTCAAATTGTGTTAGGATTGGATTGACCCAGATTAATCTGAATTTAGAGGTTAGTAAATTTTTTTTAGATTAAATCAAGTTTTATTTTTAAAATGTATACAATATCAAGGTTAGTACGATAATGATAAAGTATTGAGATAAAAATGAAACATTATTGAGAAAAATAATTTAAAAAAATCTTTTTTTTAAAAAAATTGGGTTGGTTGGGTTATCTCAGTTATGATTTAGAGGTTTCAGATTGTGTTCGAATTCTGATCAGATTTGAGTTGGATTTTTTTTTTTTTTTAATAAAATCTTTACTTCTATCCACCCAAAACTATCCAATTCATCTAAATTGGCATCCCTATAATTGATGAGACAAAGAATAGTTTTGACTTATGTGTAAATTAGAGGAAGGGAATGAAACATATATGGTCATAATGAACTTGTAATGTTCTTTTATGTTTATTTAAAAGGAGCAAAGTAATTTAGGTGGCGTTGGTTGTTTACTTGCTTACAATAACGAAAGAGATGTCACAATTAAGCTTCTCCATACCCTTAAGCATCTCTTCATCTGAATCTCACTTTTTTTAACACAATGATAAACAGAGACAACTTTAAAAAAATGATAGCAAATTTAAATTGGTCAATTATTACAAATAAACATGGGCAAAATTTACAAGAGCATCTCATTTCCTTTCAAAATGATATGATTAAAATACTCTTGCATTATCTGTTCATTCAGTCTTGTAGTAGCTAGCAACTAACTTTTATAAATATAAAAGCTAATAATTAGTTTCTATAATGTGTAGAAACTAACAAATAGATTCTACAATACATTATCTGATTATTCGATATGTAGAAATTAGATTGCTAGGTTTTACAATTGTAAAAGCTAGCAACTAGTTTCTATAACATGTAGAGGCTAGCTACTAGCTTCTACAATGATAATTTTATATCATTTTGATTTAAATTTTCTAAATGATAACTTGATTAAAATAATATTTCAATTAGCAAACCAAACAATTGGAACTTCATGACTACATTTTAAATGAATATAATCTAATCATGATCGAGCATGTAGAAACTAGTATATAGTTTTTATAACTTGTAGCGGCTAGCTTCTACACGTTATAGAAGCTTCCAGCTAGCTTCTATACGTGGTAAAAACTAGCCGGTAACTTCCACATGTTATAAAAGCTTCCAGCTAACTTTTACACATTATAAAAACTAACCGATAACTTTTACATGTTATAGAAACTAACTTTATCCGATAAACATTTGATTAATAAAAAATTGGGCATACCTGAAGAGAGATTAGTTGAAACAACCTCAATTTTGACCTATACTTCAGCTCGCTTTCATATTAGGGAGCAAGGTTTTTGAAAAAATATCTAACATAAATGATGTCTACAGTCATTATAAAATTAGGCCCATTAAATATACTTTTGGATAAAATAAAAGGAAAAAAAAAAGCAAACAATAACGCCTAACTGTTCTGGCACAGGTACATCTCATTTTGTGCAACTAAACTTGCAGATCTCAAACTAACTCTGATCCTACTCACTGAAAAAATTGGTTCTTGCAGGTTCAGAGATCAATCTTTTTTGCTTTTGCTGGGCTTGAACCTTTCGTAAACTTTCTCCACCAGCTCTTCGCATGTTTAGATACTTTGCTTATATGCCTCTTTATCGCTGTCCCAATTTCTGCAATACCTTGCAAAAGCTTCTGTTTATAGTCCCGCTTGGGAGAGTCTTTACTTTTTAAAATGTTTCCCTGAGCAATGAAGCAAAAAAAAGGAAAAAAAAAAGCCTCAAGCTCGGTGTTTTATTACTTAAAACAAGAAGGAAAAAATTAGCAAACCAGTTTCTCAGAGAAGTCATCTTCTTCGTCCTCGTCATCATCTTCTTCACTGCCACCGAATTTGCCACTCATCAAATCTTCACGTGAGTACATTTTCATTCCTGGCGCCCCTGGCATGCCCTGTTCTTGCAACAGTTGGAGACATCAAATCCATTGCACTGCATGAAGCAAATTGGAAAGCCTAAACCCGATTGTAAAATACCTCCATAGATCTCAAAATCTTATCCATTTCAGCTTCTTTTGTGGGCTTGGCAACAAATGCTTCTCCAGCAATCCTATCCTGCAAATTTGGAGTTATGTATAATTCAGTTCTTGTACCTCCATGAAGTTTAATACTTAAATTGTGGGTTGTTTGCAGAAATATTTAGCATTTTAATTATCTCAAGAAACTTCCAAATCAGTTGATGTCAGGTAATTCGTAAATCAAAGAAACTGATTCACATATTTCAGCCCAAGACGATTTATTTTGTCAACAACAGGTACATGTGCCCACAATGACATCGGTTGGCCCAAGGCCATAAAGATATGGGGCATTGGCACTCTGCATGAAGCTAATATGTTAGACTAAATCTGGGTTTAAGTTATTTCCAAATGATTGGAAACTGAAGCTGCACAAGTGGGTCAGATCATGTGCAGTAGTTTTGGGGAAAGTGGTGAGCAACAAGCAAAAATATGCGTTTCAGAGAACTAATTAAATATAGGAAAAGGTTAATCCAGTAGACATAGTAATCAGCACGCAATAAAAATTGATAATTTTCAACCTAATGATCATTAAATGTAGATCCAACTAAACGATATGTCTGAAGGTGTACAATTGATTATATAGTTGGCCTGAATTCATAAAATGATAAATCATGTAGACTGTCACGGAATTGGGATTAATATGGCTTGATAAGGATAATGAAAGAGACAGGAACCACAAACACAATATTACTATCATTTTGTTGGTTCCAGTTTCAACTCTTTTGGTCACATTTAAATTAAAGAATGCAAAGTGAAAGAATAGCAAGAAAAAATAAAACAGGAGTTCTAATCATCGCCAAACAGGACTTGCAATAACTATACTTGTTACAGATACGTTTTATTTTTCAGTTTTTCCCCTTTTGATATTGTCAAAATTGTCAGGTACTATAAGTGCATTAATTGGGTGATCACATTCTACAATTAAAACAAACATAGACAGCAAAGTATAGTCTTTCAAGGAATGAGCTTCATTTTCATTTGAACTGTGATAAGTATTAAGTACAGAAAATCACCGTAGGAAGAGGAGGTGGTTTGACAGAGCATGCTTTAGAAAGGTCCTTGCAGAGAAAATTAATCAACTGATCAACTGAAGGTCTTGTGCTATACACAAATTCAGCAACATCAGTATCCGTATAACCCAAGATCTGCAAATGAATGTATCATGCATATTATAAAATAGTCAAGTATCTTAAACCAAGTATGCACACTAAGTGTTAAATAACCAAAACGTGGTAGACAACATATTAAAAGCTTAAATCAATATAATGCTAAACAAAACCAAAAAAGTGGGTCTTCGTGCAGCTGTAAGGTTGCAACATTGCAGTCTAAGAGTAAGAGGCAACAGTTTGAGTTGCTGGTTCAGTTTATGGAAACAAGCCTTTTTGCCTTTGGAGGCAAGGAAACAACAACTTGCACTGGGCCTTCTTAACTCCTAATTGGAGAGATCCTAAAGGTGTACTCATAATAGAAAAAAACAATAAAAAGTTCCAATCATTTTGGTTATATTTTGGATTCATCATCCAGTGGATCATCCAAAAGTGAGACCTATTCATGACTCGCCAAATCATATTTTATCACATAGAAAAAAACATTCTCAGGATGGAAGGCCTCAAGTCCAAAATGCACGAGAAATAAGCATCAAATTCTTATCCGCGGTAACCTGACAACTAGCTTAGCCGAATTCTCTTCCTCTCACAGTTGTGTCCAACCAATGTCAGGTGATGCTCAGTATAGAACATATGCTATCCGACAAGATGCTTTACCTACCAAGCATGCATACATCCAGTACAATTTTTTACTAGTGAACTGAGCAAGAGTGGCGGTTCACCTACTAGCAATCTCCCAGACAAGTGAATTCCGAATGTACCAAGCTGTCAGGAATGAATTCCAAACCTTGGATCAAGTACATGGTTTAGTAAACTGAATCTCTACAACTCAATTGCTATTTAACAAATCAACAAGGGATTAGTTCATATACCTCGAAATTTATAGTAGGTGGGTTGTGCTGTCCCATACAACACAATTGACATACTGCTTGGAATTTATTTTCTCTCAACTTCAATTATCATTTTTTATTATATTTTAATCTGGTTGTGGTGTGGTACCATACAACAATGGTCTGAAAGAAATTTGAAATTGGCCTCAAAGAACAATAATAGTTTTCCCATGTTCAAGATATTGATTCATGAATTATACAAATGATATAAATGGAAAAAGTGGGCCAATGAAATATAAATTTACCAGTAGGCATACTTATTAATTTTTCAGCAATGATCCATTAAGATGTTTAAGGATGCATTTGGTTCATGGAAACCATTTCAAGATTTCTATTTTCAGTTTACATTTTCCAATAAAATAAATTTAAAATTTGGAAAGCAAATAAAAAAAATCATGGAAGTATCTTACACCATAGTATAATTCAATTTATTTGTTATACAGAAGATTGTTTATCTTCCTGAAAAACAAAAAAAGTTAATATAAATAATATTGGGAAATGGAAATTCACGAAACAAAAGAAAATTGATTCCATTTTCTGTAAACAAATCTATCTAGCATCTGACTATTTATTTAAATGGCTTTCTCTGAAAGAAAATTGGAATTAAACAGGGATTCTTGATGCTATCAAAACTATTATGTGGTAGATCAAATCTTGACCACCAATCTTCTATTCCCCTTTGATCTGAGAGCTACATAACCATAAATTTGGGTAATGCAATAAACATATAAATCATGGTACATGTGTTGTGTGGACATCAACTAGTGAATTAGTGTATAATTTGAGAACACCATAAGGCATGCCGATTATTTCACAGCCTCTTCAGTTAGTCAATGGAACAGTGTCAAACTTTTCCATGAGAGCACATCATCACTGCATTTATATGCCATACTTAATAGAGATTCTTTAATGATATATACGTTATTTCTTCCTCTGGAGAAAATCATATTAAAAAAAACAGGAGGGTAGCCTTTTAATTGAAGAGTTGAGACCTAACCTAGGATATCCTTCTAGTTACATGAATACCCAAAGTAAATGTAGAGTGATGGGTCATTACTACTGCAGCCATCAACATAGGGCAAGAACCGAGTTTCATGATATCAATGATGGACAAAAAGAAGGATTATTGATCATTAACTGTTTGTTGAAATGCCCAGCTAAAGCAGTAAAAACAATATTCAGTTTGATGAACAGAATCTATATAAAACAACTACATTTGATATTTTCCATTGCCCAAACAACATTTAAAACAGATGGAACATATGTATGATACCTCTTGACAAGCACGCTCAATGGTTTTACATTCTGAATTACATAAACCTTCAACACCTTGCTCAATCAGCTGGAAAATGCAAAATCTAGTTAATAATTACAACAGACGAATATATTAGGTCAAAAATATATATCAGTAAGGAAACCAACTAATGGTGCCAAGAAGTGGCTTGGAATGAAAAAGAACGGGGAATAATTAAAACTAATAATTTGTGTATTTCTAAAAAAAAAAAAGGAAGGAAAAACTTATGCCAAGACAATAAGGGTAGTGCGCAACCAACAGGTTTTAGGGGTTATCATAATTTATAATTGAGCTCAATCACTTAACTAATACATCTCCTTCTTGAGTTCAACATAAACTAAATAGCAAGATTATTACACATTTACACATAGAAGTCAAAACCCGTACACCGGGACAAGGGTTTACAGAGAGCTCTAACAGCATGTAAATCGAGGGATTGAACAAATGTGATAGAGAATTTAAACATCCCCAGGTAACAAAGAAACAAAACCCAGAATACCATCTTTGCATCAAAGAATTCGTTAGAGCGTTGAAGTTGTAATTCCTCAATCAATGGAACAAGACAGAGACTATATTTTTATATATGCACTATATAACAAGTCAAACAAGCTAACTGCGGCTTAGTGAATTTCCTGCACATACCTCCAATTTATCGCCTTTCTCAACAAGGTCAATCTGGAGAATCCAATCCGACTCTTCCTTCTTCAGATTACAAATATTTTCAGCTATTTCAATGATCTGGAGCTCCGAAACCTAATCCAGCACCAAATCAATCAACCCAGATCTACCACTTGGATAGAGGAAAAGCGGGCGCAAATGAGAAAGAACTTGAACAAAGAGTCGAGAAAATAAGAACCTTCTTTGGCGAAATCTGTGACTCCTTTTTCTTCACCTGATGTATAATTTGATGGGAGATCTTCTCACAGACCTGGCACTTGATGAAGGGGATGTCTCCCTTTCGAGCAGCCGCGGGCGGCTTCTTCGAGGAAGCGAGGGAATGGGGAAGAGAAGACGAGAGGAAGAGAAGAAGGAAAAACAGGAACGAAGAGTGGGAGGACTGGAAGCGCGACGCCATTTCTCGTCTTCTGCTCTCCGCCACCTCGCGACTTGCTACGTGCCCGATTTAGATTACTTGGTATTTGGATCAAAGCTTCAAGAAGACTACCGATCCGACCCGTCGTTACGAGAGCTTCGCTTGGTCTGAAATTATATTTCTCATAATTTTGCCCTCAAAATGTAAAATGGCAGGAATTATTTTGAGAAGGACAAATTGAAAAATTCCACTGCCAGTAACTTTATCAAAACCGGCCTTTGTCCAAATCAAATTTTCCCCCACGACTATATCAAAGCTTCAAGAAGACTACGATCCGACCCGTTATGAGATTCTCTTGGCCTGAAATTATATTTCTCATAATTCTGTTCTCAAAACATCAGTTAATTTGACAGTAAATTAATTGAATTAATTAAAATTTTATTAAAAAATTAATACTGAATTAACTAAATTAATATCAAATTTGTTTTAAAAAAAATAATATATAAATTTATATAAAATAAACTTCAAATTAATAGAATAAATCGAATACTTCATCCTAGAAAAAACAAATTGAAAAATTCCTCTGTAAAATAACTCGACCCGGCATCCAAATCAAATTTTCCCACGAAAAAAAAACTAGGGTTAGGGTTTATATTCTCCAGCCCGCCGACGACTACTCGAATACTCGATCCCTAGTAACATCTGAAGCCCGCCACTTCCAATGGACCCGATCATCCTCGAATCTCCATCTCCGGTCGAATCGCTCGCCTGTGGCCCTCTCACCGGCACTAACTTCCAGACAATGCTTAAAGAATCCATCGAACGGTTCCTCATCGAAGTTACGAAGGAGTCCTATGACTTCTCCGCCTTCCGACCGATTTTCTTCCGCCTGATCCAATCCAGCGTCGATCCGCCGCTCGAGGTAATCTGGTTTTACTCTGCTCTCGGCTACCACGAAGCAATCAGGTCGAAAAGTGGCGTTTTTGATCGAATTTTTGCGGTGAGAGACCTTCTTCAGCTCCTTTCGGCGTGCTCCGCTTCGTGCAATGGCCCCAAGAGCGTGGCCTTGCTTGCTCCAGTTGTTTCGGAGCTATATTACTTTGTAAGAGAGGGAAAGAAGCTGTCTGGGAAAGTGGCGAAGAAGTTGAGAAAGGAGATAGATAGTTTGGCAGAGGCTGTTATCAGCTACGTTAGCATTTGTAGTGGTAGGAGTTCGAATGGTCAAGAGATTTCTGATGGCTACTTGCTGCCTTGTTTTATGGATATAGTTAGGGTGTGGACGCTGCAGCATTGTGAGAAAGGAGATCATTTGAATGTTCTATTTCCTTGGCTCAGTGATGAAATTTGTGCATTCTTCAAGCAAGAAAAGTGTGGAGTTGGATATTTGGCTGGTGCTGTTGTTGCAGAGACATTCTTTCTAAATTTAGCCCTCAAGGTTCAGGTGGATGGTTTGCCAAGGCCAGACTTACGGAAGGAACTGACAAGATGGAGCGTCAGTTCGATATCTATGTTTCAAAACTGTGTTTTCTTTGGTAAGTTTCTTTGCCATACTTCAAATTCATGTGAAAGCTTTAACTGCTCAGTCTTGAGCTAAATTTGTAGTATTTCAACATACAAGGAGCTTCAGCTTAGATGGTCTGTTGATTTATAATAGTGTGAAGGTTATCATGCTAAGCTACTATGCTTGCTTACACGATCTAATTTCAGTGTGTATCTGAACTTTGAATGTACCAATAGTTTTGGTTGTGTCTTACTATAGTTTCTGATGCTGTCAGCTTCATGTTATTGTTGAAAGCTTTAGTTCTTCAGCGCCTTATTCACTACCCAAATTGGTTCTAAGTGTTATTCTATTGATATATGTTCCCTTGATTCTTATCTGACTTCTGACTTTCATAAACAGATATACTACTGAGACTGCTGCTGAAGCCGCCAATGCCAGTTATTGCCATCTTGGTAAGTGTGGTAGTCAAAGACAATGAATGAGACATAACTAAGAATTTCAACGTGATGTAATATTTACCAACATTCTCCATAGTTGATCTTGCTTTGTGAATGAACCACAGGATATTCTAGATAACTTACAGATGAATTATTTATAATTGCCTCAAGAACCAGCTTTATAATCTTGATATAACTTGGTGATATTTGCTTGATCACAAGCAGGATGATGAACAAAAATGAACTAGTAATTGCTTGGATTTTGAATATTATCTGCCCTTCTATTAATGTCCTCAACAAGAATGAACTAGTCATTGCTTGTAGGGAAAGTTGTTCTTTGAAAATTGGACTTTTGATTTCAAGTAGGTTAGAGCTACAAGTAGCATCAAGAAAATGTGAGGCCAAGTAAAACAGATCATATTATGCTTAAACTGAAATTTTGGTTTCATATGGTATGCGAGTCTGGATAAGCAGTGATCTTGTAAATTATATCACATTTTCACTAGTGAATAAACTTAAAGTCTCGTAACTCTATAGATCTATTATGAGTATACCAGTCTATTTTCGTGCTAAATATTTTTTGTTTGATCATAACATCAATCGACTATTAGATATTTTCAATTTCATTTCAAGCGTAATCTGAGGTAACTTAATGGACTACATTTCAATTGTATTCTTTTTCTAATGCAAGTTTTTTCCTCAGAGTTCGAAAGATGAAAGGCTGATACGAAATGTCCTCTATGATTCTGTGATCTTAGGGGATTATTCTTTCATAAATCCAGGATTTAAAGCAGAAAACTTCAATGACTCGTTGATGAATCTTATAATGAGAAGACTGATTGTTACTCATGAAGCCATTCGTTCAGTCAGGTGAATACAATCCTTTTTTGAGACTGCAGATATTTGTAGACGAAAGTAGTATTAGTGCTGAAATTCATTGTCTTTGCAGGGGTAAAAAAGATTATAACAAAGCTATATCATATACTAATGCATTCACAACATCCTGTGTTCCAAATGCTTTAGTCAAATGGGCCGCTCATCAGATTCGCTTGGATGAACATAACCGACCCAGTGCTAACACACCTCAGGGGCTTCTCAGTCAGTATTGTGAATATTATCATATCATGACTTTAAGTTGTGTTCTAGTTAATGTTTTAGAACTTTGTTTCAACTTGTAGAGTGGTTTGTGGTTCTTCAAGAACGAGGGCTTAAGCTTTTTGAAGATGACATTTTGGACCTGTGTAACAAAGTGATGTTTGAGGAATCTCATGTCGATGACACTACAAAGTTCAATTCAGGAACCAACACGGCAGATGGTGATCTTTTCTTCTTTGATAATAAAGGAAGAGTTGAAAACGAAGCTGTGAAAGATGATGACATGGGAACAGCAGAAGTCGCATTTTTCACAGCTGCTCATTCTATGAAAACTGAAGTGAGCAAGAAGAAGAGAAAGCAAAGGCAGCGTGCAAACGAAGAAGAATCTGGATCACAGTTGAAATTTGTGAAATACAAGATTGATGATGATTCTGTCAAAGATTACTTTAACAGTGGTAGCGAGGTGGAGAATCCACCTTCAGATGATGAAATGGAAGAATGAAAGAAACAAGCCGAGAGCTGCATCATTACATTTTGTTCATTTGAGGCTAAACTTATATTCTTAGGTCAAACTCAAAGATTCCAAGCAATGCTTACTTTGACAAACTCCAAGTATGTGGTATGCTGCATTGTTAATGATGCTGGGCACATGCTTTTTCTTGTAAGAATGAGATTTTGTTCTTAACCACGGGTCACAACCTGAAGTTTTTACGATGATATACGGATAATTTTATATGTATGATTATGCTTTCGTTTCTCTAAAATGTAACTGTAATGCTCCCACTGAACTAGGAATGTGTATTACCTTATAAGCTTTTTCCAGAAGTCATTATCTCAATTTTTGAAAAGCATCTGACTTTGCATTATTTGCCTTAGGAATGTGTACAAAAATGCTCTTTCAAAATCTAAATATTTTCCATATAGCCTATAGGTGATTATATTTGCTTTTTATTAGCTTTGAACTCTCGCAACAAAGTAACAAAGTTAACAAAGAAAATTATTAACAATTTTTTTTTAAAAAAAGAACAAAATAGCATAACTCTTTTATCATTTCCATAGAAACTCCCAAAGAACACCTATGACCCTATCAAAATAAAACAGGATTTGGAAAAATCATTCACCATGCAGAAAACTGGAGATGATCAATCAAGTAGCCTCACATTTGATCTTATCAAAGTATTTTCGAAGACTAAAAGACTTGTATTACTTTCCTATCCACAGACAACGTTTGTTCAAAATAAAAAATTCATTACATAAAGGAAAACTCAAATAGCTTGGAATCTGAACGTCCAGATTATTATCAAACCTCTTTATCAAAGTATAAATATTAGTCAGTGGTACCTCTTTTCATGGTATAAAAACATATCCTGCTTCCTGGAGCACATCTGCCGCAGTTGGAGGTAGATTATGCCTTGAGATGACATCTCTAACCTTGGCGTGGGTTTCCGCATCATGCTGGAACATGGAGACCAGCTGCTGGAGCTCCAACTTCCTCACCTGAACTTTTTGTTCAGTAATCGGATTCTGCAACCCAAGATAAAGTAACCCCAGACCGATCAGAACAATCCCTATGAAGAAAAGAACTCCAGCAAAGAGACCAAACGCATATGGTGTGTTTGCACCCCCGGGTATTCCATCCACATTGATCCCAAAGAGCCCGGTGACTATCGAAAGAACTAGGCCGCAGCCACCAAAGATGGTCAAATTATGCGTAACGCGGAGGCTTCTATCCTGGATCACATAGTCCATAAGATACACAACATTGATGCCAGATTTATGGGTAAGGTTGCATATAAAAGTAGAAAAAAGTTTTATCCATTCCAAGATGGCGACAATCTTTTGAGATCATACTTGTAGCCATGCACGCACTGTACTCTGCATAACGTCTTGAATTGTAAAAAGCCGCCCACGGACAGCCTCTTGCTCTTCCAACATCTCCCTGGTGCTCTTCTTAATGGCCTCTAGCATGATTCTTGAGGCATTTCCTCTCAAGTGATGCAGAAGCTCGAAAACAATTTCTTCCCTAGCATGCAATGACCATTTAACTCTAATAACCTAGCAACCAGAAAAATTGTGCAAGGTTACACTTAAATAGAGACAGAAAATTTTCTAATTAGAATCTGCAACCACAATCGGGATAAGTACTTCTTTAGACTAATGAATATTGCATTATATTAAAAGGCCTTCTAGGTCTGTAGCAATAATAGAGTTTTGGTTTATCATATATAAACTTTTTTTTTTACTCGGACTCATCTATAAGTGGACTGGAGTGATGATCCAAAAGCAATTTCAGGATATCTTATACAAGCTACTCTTTTTCGTCTCGACTCATGAATAAGTAGAAATTTTTTGGTCCTCTTTATCCCATGCAATTAGCGGAATATAAAGCAACAAAAGCATGCTTAAGATGAAAGAAATGTTTTTGCATCAAGTTGCACTTAATTCACTGGCAGTCTTAATTCACTGGCAGCAGAAGATTTAATTTCCAGATTAGTCTGGCATGTGTTAGCAGTTGTTGTATAAGCTAAGCATTAATGCTTATTTCTTTTTCAAAGAAAAAAACTAATCAAGAGATGGTAGCCGAACATGACACCAAAAGAAAATGATGCCAACATACTCTTAGAATGGAAGTTAAGGATAAATGTATTTACCATAGCTTTGGCCTATGTGAAACTTGAACACTAAGTCATTTGGTAATATGGATAAAATGGTAAACTGCTACTTAGGAACAGACTAAAATTATTAGAAGCTTATGCAAATATCCTACACAATATTTGTGGCATCATCAACAAAGATGATATCCCTATCATGATGAAAACACAAGATTTGGAATTGAGTACCAAAATTCCTCACATTTGAACTTGAAAAATAAAGCAACAAGTTGGATTTAAGTAGTAAAAAGACTTAAAAGGAGTTTTTATGAGTTGCTAGTAATATCAGCATAGAATATATGTAGTTATAATGCTAAAGTCAAGACTAAATCCTGCGTCATAGTTATAGCTCCATGATAGGTTGGTTCATCGTTCTGATGGAAGATTTAAAACCATATGTAATTGTTATAATAACATTTTCTTCACTAGTCCCCACTGAAAAAACATTTGTACTATGACTGCATACAGAAGAATGATAGTGTCGAACAACCCGTAGTGTCATTTGACACTTGCTTGCACAGTGCTGAACAACACCGCAAGAACAGTTCTGAACGTTGTTCAACTCTGTCCAAATCAGCCCCTCCCCTTCCGCCCTCTTGGTTGATTAAAGAGAAGAAAAGAAAGTTTTGTACTTTCTCAGTAATGGAAATATTCCATTTGCACTGGCCGTGAGCACTTCCTTTTCGCACTCCTCTTTCATCATTGTATAAAGCTGCTTGACCTCTCTTTCAAATCCTTGAGCCCTCTTCTTAAATTCTTCCTCCACCTCCCCACCCTCCCACCCTCTCAGAGTTCTAAGGCATTGAAATTTGTCATGTCTTGAAATATCCAGTGCACCTATTTCAATTACAAAACAGTAAGTTCGTGGATGGGATAATACATTTTTAAAGAAAGAAAGCCTAATCATCGCCTCAACCTAAGGAGCACCTCAACAATGGACAGCAAAGTTGTTGGTGACACGATTCCAAAGGAGAAATTCAATATAGCTGAAAGAGGGTGCATTGATGAAGTTTAAGGACTAAGGGTCTAAAGACAAAATCTAATGACTAGAACAGCTATTCGAAGGAGTGTACCGAGTAATTAGAGAGTCCTGCAACTCGTTTAAGGGGTGTCTAAACTACCTTAAAGGATACAACTAACCTAAGGGGTGTCTAGACTATTCTAAAGGGTGCCTTGTCTTGAAGAGATTCCTTAACTATCCGATGGGGTAAGTCAATCCAAAGGAACCCAACCCGAAGGGGTGAGCTGGTCCAAAGGGGTACCACAACAACCCGAGGTTTGTCTACAAATTTGAAGATATGAAATATATGTCGCCATATCGATAATCCTATGGTATCAAGACACTGTCGAAATATACACAGTCTTACCTTGCATTGCAAAAGGCTATTTCCGCGACTCAAACCCGTGGCCACAAGGTCACACGCAGCAACTTTACCATTGCACCAAAGCTCCCCTTCGACGCCAACATAATGATAATGCAGTAAATAAAAAACTGAATACCTGAGTATACCTGAGTTGCCAATCTTCTGATTTCTTGGTTCAGTATGATACTTAGCAGATTTAAGTCTTCATAATTTCTCCTGTCAAAGTAGACACATAAAAAGCTCCTAAAAAGTTGCTGAGACAAGCCAGTAAGCAAGGATGACTTGATGTATAAGCAGTCGAGCACCTATTTACAAACTTTAGCTCAATCTCATCTGCTGCTCCAAAAACATACTTCCTGAACAATCTAAAGCACTCAAAAAAGAGGAGTCATATTGTCATTCACTTATCAATTGATATTGCTACATGGATATATTTCTGACAGAGAATTTACAAACCCACAGATTTGTCAAGAAGAGTAAATCCGATGAGTTTCTGATAGTAAGAACATAAGAACATCAAATAAAAAATTGGGAAGGGAATGAAAAAATGAGCAAATTTGCAAAAGGACCTGCAAAGGGCAGGATTTTTTTTTTTTTTTTTTTTCAAATCCCTCTCTTCAGAGACAATTCTAGTACAACATGGACAATCTAAAGAGTTTTTTGATTGTCCACAATTCATAACTACAGCATCAATTTGACAAATCTACATAGATCCTAATCAATGCAAAATGGAATTATATTAATGGAAACTACAGTTAGATAAGATCATAGATCCTTGATTAGAGTCAATTCAATCATGTAAATCCTATACCAGATTGGACAATCTAAAATTAGTTTTTTTGATTGTCCACAATCCAGAATTAAGGATCAATTTGACTGATCCATATCGATCCTCATCCATGTGAAATGGATTATATTAGTGGAAACTACAGTTTGATACGATCATAGATCCTTGATCGGAATAACTTCAATAATTTTTTATTCCTATTCCAACATATGTGAAACTACTAACTGATCTAGCTTCCTTAGCTAGAATCAGAACAATCAGACAATCAGGAAAATCTGTCATTGAGATGCTTGAAAAGTATTATGATTTGCATTACTTCAAAAGCAACCTTCTAAACTTACACAAGTATATATAGTAAGTAGTTTTGCCAGATGGAAATCGTAATTTCTTTGATTCTTCCTAATTAGAAACATAAAGTGAGATTTCTGGATGTTTATCTTGGGTTTTGTTGTCCTGTATTTTACAATTGGACATATAACAAATTAGCTAGACTTGGGGCTTCAATGCAATGTCACAAGTAAAAAATTTATGAGAGCAAGAGCCAAGAAAGGAATCATATTTCACATATTTAGCATCTTTACAAAAAGATATAAAGGTTGACAAAAAATAGTATCAGTCTATCAGATCTAGAAATCTTTAAGCTAGATGATTAATCCATGCTATTTTTGATGCAGAATAGAGAATCTAGGTGTTCATAACTCTCATACATCAACTATAAATCCCAAACCATTCACCAAGATCATGATCTAAAGTTTTCGGATCATTAAATAAAGCACACTATTTTTTTTTATCTTAGCACTATGGTAGCCAACTCCACTATGAATAATTGTCAGGTATACAATTTTGGAGCACAAGCCGCCACAGATACAGATGTTAACATTATAAAAACTAAGAATCATCAGGTTACTGCTGACGTGCTGAAACAATTTCAAGGAGAAAGCATTCTAAACCATATAGATTGAATACATCTATTTCTAGGGGTTAGAGAGGGAGGCAAACACAAAGGGAATGATAACATATCATACTGCACCTATCATCCCACCGAGAAAGGCGGCTAGCTAAATGAGCAATGATTTCATGAACCGACTTTGGTGCTGCATTTCCACCAGCTAGAAGCAAATCCTGCAAAATATTGGAAAGATGCTCAATTATACATGAAATTTAGATACATAAGATAAATTCTATCCGTGAGATAAAATGCTAGCCAAAATTTCTAACAGACCAATGACTAATTACCTGAACTTCAGTTATGCCAAGTACATTGATACTTGATGCAGTGCCTTTAACATGTAGTGTAGTAACTAAAAAGTTTTGAGCTTGCCAAGAGCGGAGAACAATTGGTATGTCATCTTCTCCAAGTGGGTCACCAATTGATTGACCCAAAAGCTCAAATAACAGACCACCAGCAACCCTAACTGGGACCTAAACAGCTAGCACCATGATGAAATAAGTCTAAGAAAACAAAAAGTAGATCTAATAGAAAACATGTAGACACAACAGAAAAAAACTACTGCCAATAAAATCAGAAATATTGCATTTTACTTCCATAGAACCGTCATATAAAGACTGTCATAATTTTCTGTTGATAACATTAATAACAATATGAATAAACAGAACCCATAAATTTGTATTCATGGCGATTGACATACCTAGGTGCTCATGCAAGAGAACTATGTTCATAATATTTCCATGATCTTCTGTAATTTCTCTGAGGTTCACCTAGACAGATTTATTTTAGTAATGCAGAATGTTTTCATACCGTAGTAGGCAGGCATTTTGAGGATCATTTGATCATCAACTATTGTTGATGACATGTTTGTCGTCATGTGGTACTCATAAAATATTATTTTCAGATGATAGTTAATCACACAAGTTCCCTTCACTTCAAGAAACACAATAACTAGAAAGCATATATATATTTTTTTAATGTTATGTCATGTCTACGTATAACTTACTTGGATATGCA
Organism: Kaempferia parviflora; assembly: GCA_037177295.1. NCBI lineage: Eukaryota > Viridiplantae > Streptophyta > Magnoliopsida > Zingiberales > Zingiberaceae > Kaempferia > Kaempferia parviflora. Next base: position 8,536,230 of record JBAMIE010000114.1, read on the forward strand.
GGAATTAAGAGGTCCAGATAATTATGATTTCAGGCTCTAGTTAAGAGACTGACAACTATGTGAATGGTTACATACGTACACAGCATAAAATATCATGCAAACAAAAAAGTCAAACTAAGGACAAACTTACCCTTATATATTTTCAGAGAAATAAGAATAAATTTCTCCTACAAAAACTTACCTTGATGTTTTGATGCTGTTATCAAAATTAAAAAAAAAAAAAAAAAAAAGAAAAAATAATAATAACGATAATAATAATTATAGCCTGTGTCCAAACAAAAGCAAGAAAAAAATTATATACGTTCCCTCATAAAACTCAAAATGTGCAAGGAATTACCACGAGAAAAATGTAGTTATCCCTTGAAAGATATACAACCTAGCGACATTGCATCTAGAAGAAAGGAATGAAGAATATTCCATCTACTGATACAATTATATGAAATTTCTTATAGGATTGTGTGATGCATAATCAAGGAAGCCATTCAAAAGAAATGACAGGGTATTTTATTGTGCTCTAACCAGAAAAAAAAAAAAAATTGACAAAGTACTCTTGACACTAAATCTACCAGATAATGTAAAGAACTTTAATCAGTTACCATTACCTCATACAAAAGATACTTCATTTTTTCACTAATGAGTCGGCTTTCATCTCTCAAAGCAATGTTGATGGCTGGATGCAACCATTGAGCATTACTTAGCCATGCATCAATAGCATGATGGCCAGCAGCGACATGACACCACCATGTTGGCCCTACTGGTCGTTCCCAGTATGGAGCAGCAACATCAGCAACGGTAAAATCTTCCTCTTCATCAGCTATATATGTTTGCTGTGAGGACCAGCTAGCATCAACTTGGACCAACTGGACAAGCTCTGAAATTCTAGTCCATCCAATGGGAACCCAACGACCACATTGTAAACCCTTGATGTTCTTGGTTTTCATTTTTGAGTTATCAAACTGCGGAATTTCATCAGCATTTAAGGTTGCAGCACCATCATCAATTGCATTCACGTCAGAAATAGATTCAGCATCATCCAAGAGTTGGACAGAAGTACCATCTTGTGTGGACGTGTTTACTTGGTTTCTTGCATCCAGATTATTATTTCTCTGAAAAGAATGGATTTTGGCAATGGATTTCTGTGCACTTGGTGATTTACGAAAACGAACAAATTCAAAAGCACAGATAAGCCCATTCGTCCATAGGTCACTTCTTGGATTGCTATCCTTAGTTGTCTGGAGCTTATTAGCCTCCTGGTTCTTATTCTTGCTGTCTTTGTTAGCAGAGTTTTGTCCATCTGTGTTTGTCATTTCGGTGAGGAGAAAAGAATCAAACGCAAGATCTATGAGGTGAGTACTTGGACTAATAAATAAAGTTTACCATTAAGCTTCATGAACTGGTCTTTTGATAATCGGTAAATCTTCTACTTGTCTGGACAAAGAATAAATCGTCATATCACCGATTATTACAATCAATTGTAGAAAACACAAACGCTCATCTCGACAAAGGATTAAAAAAAAAAATCCACTAGTAGACCTAATGGCACTCGCTCCAATTTCCATGGGATCTCAAATTAAGACAGAGAAATCGATTGAACGCACCAGATAAGAACGGAGAAGGGAGGATTGAAGGGCTTACACAGGAAGGGAGAAGGGGCAGCACGTAGAACCTTCGAGGTGGATGTACGCAGTGGAACTCCTCTTTGAATACTCGGTGAGTGGGCACTGAGCTGTCAGGGAAATAAATCGACGGATTCCTGAACAATAGCACCGAAATGGCCCAATTATGCCCAGTTCAAATTCTCTGTCCCCGTTTTTTCCCTGTCCCCATGTCCCATCTACAAAACATAGAGAAAAACAACGTAAGTTGATCGATCAACTGATCGATTGATTAAGTCAATCGATCAATTGACATGTCTATTTTTTCTCTGTGTTTTACAGATGGGACACGGGGACAGAGAAAAATAGGGACAGAGGATCCAAACTGGATGGATGGAGCCCGCCGATTTGTCACGGAGATGGATTGTCGTCTCTTCCTGCCATCGGCATTTTTCTCCTGTCCAGAACCATTTAATTTTCACGATGCATGCATCGGTTCTTTTTATGGACTGTTGAAGGTAAATTCGTACAGATATACAAATCTCCTTTCGGTCAATCTATCGATCCTGATAATATTAAAAAAAAAAAAAAAAATCTATCGATCCTGACAGAATTTCATTCCGATCTGTTGATAATTAAAAAGAAAAAAAATATGAACCGTGATGGATTCAATTTTATAAAATTTTTTTTATCAGCTGCAGGGTAAACGGTTACAATTAACCCAATATCTTGTTGTGTGTTTTATTTAAAAGAAAATTTTTTATAAATACACTGTAGTTGGGATCGAATCGCTGGAGGTGCAAGACTAGAATGATAAATTAGAGAATATCGAACTTGGGATGACTAGCCTAGCCTATGGAAATCTTGGTAAATCAAAAAGTGCTCACGGCGGACGACGTAGAAGCCTAACATCCCATGATTGTACATCTATTTAGATAAAAAAATTTCTACAACTACATTGTAGGTAGGATCGAGGAGAATTGAAAAAAAAAAAATTAGATCCACCACATTAATAGCTCAGATCCTCTGATATACAATCTCTAGTCGTCCGATCCAGGATAATCGTTCGATCGGAGGTAAAATCTAAATACTAATCCCCTCTTGATCCAATCCAATGTCTGTCTTGAATGGGGCCGAGAGAGGATAAGAGATTACAAACTAGAAAATCTAAATTACATGTTAACAGCCATCCAAACCATCTACCATCGTTGAAAGGTGGACGCATGGTATATTCTGGCACACTGTCAGTGGTCAATTCCCAGGAACTGAAACTCTCGGGTATACCCCGTCATGCGCCTAACGCTTGTGTACCTGTATTTAACTCTCTTCATATCCATGGGACCGATTTAGGAGGTCGCTGATGTGACAGTCCACATTTGTTGAAAGGGAGGTAAAATGAGAAATTCCTCGGTGGAAATCTATAATCGGCCATTACGATTTTATCCTAAGCAATTAAAAAGGATGCAGAGTATGGGGCCGGAGTATTAATTTGACGTACTGAAATTTTGGATGGAAGTGCAAACGTCGAGGACGCACTTTCATTGCGCGATTATGCAAATTAGTTTCACGTCCCTTTCTCCTTTTAACTGCATGGTGCTGTGCCTTCCTCTATTTTCAACCATCTTTACGCGCAGAATATTCCCCCGGGAAACTGACCGCTAGCTGTGATAGCTTGAACATGAATGTATCAGTTTTGAGGGAATGTGCGTGCTACGACAGGAAAACATCACTTTGTTTGTAAACAAGGATGGATTTGATGTCTCTCATATGGAGACTTTAATTGAACGAGTTAAATCGAGTTAAATTTTTATAGTGTTTAAATTTATTTAATAAGGTAGTTAGGTCATCGGAGTTAAAAATCGGTCTCAATTAGATACAGACAGATAAATTATGAAGAGCTTTGCTCAACAAGAGTAGCGCATGTCCGTTGGGAAGCTTATCTGTCAATCTATGAGATCACAATCTTTGTTCATTGTATTGCTCTAGTGCCCCTGCTAATCCGTCCTTAGCACAACACAGTGAGCTAAATCACGGATGATTACTAGCCATTAGTGCAAGTAATAAGACATGGGGGAGATCGAGCATACCGTACTGAATTTTAATCTATAATCTCATATAATAATTTTTTTTATATTTTAACTATCGCACCGCACATTTCGAAGGGGCAATGCAATTCATATTCACAAACATTAAAAATAAATTTAAACATATTCATTTAATTTAAGAAGCTATTTGAATTTAATTGTTTAATTTAATAAGTTATTTCAAATTTATTTCTGCATTCAACGAATATAAAAAACTTTCTTGCCAAGATGAATATTAAATTTGCATGTGAACGTCGAATTCATTTACGTACCGTCCTAATTTAAGGGTGAATGAATTTTCAATGCTGAGAGTTATAATTTCACATGGGACCAGGCCAAACCTTCATCTGGTGCATTTCACTTTTGTCGTCGTTTTTTTATTCTTCGTATAGAAAAAATAAATTAGGGTGCTTGGTTGACAGATTTAGGAGATTAAAATGAGAATAAAATTTATTTTATTTCTATTTTTAATATTTAATAGAGGGGAATCAGAATTAAAATATGAGTTTGATATCCTTAATTTTATAACCCAACTCCGTTAGATTATAAATTACCGTTAAATTCATTCACCCTTAATTAAACTCTTTATCATTTTCATTATCAAATATATATCAAATACTCTTTAGCACCTACTCCAAAGTTTGGAATCACTGAATCCGTACTTATTTTGTATACTTGCAACAATCATTTGGGGTTTTTTTCCCCTTAGATTGAACGTTATGGTTCTAGGCATGGGCTGCCAATACGAAAGCCCAAATAGATTGCATCCAATAAATCAATATTTAAACTGCACAAATTAAAAAGAACGGTATTTTACTAAACGACGTAGATTTTGAGATTTCTTATTTTGAATATCAAACTTTCATAATATTTTTCTCTAAAAATTTTTTACTCTTCCTTAAATTTTTGGTTATCCATTTAAAAAATTTACGTTCTAAATTTACACCTTCCAATTCATGTGGCAAAAGGTGATTCGGTAACCCCCAACGCCCTCGTCAACCCGTCCCTAGACCAATACAAAGGAGATAAATCACGGGTGACTACTAACCATTAGTGTAAATGGTTTAAGCATAGGGGAGGTATATACTCTGGCACGTCGAGTTTCGACCTCAAAATCTCATGTGACAACCTCCCATGTCTTAACTATCGCACCGCCCCGAGGGGATCTACAACTTCCAATTCATATATGAGGGCATGTATATATTAAGGAGGCTTTAGTACATTGATTTTAATTTGAAGTGATTTGAAGTTCTCTAAGTCCATGAATTAATTTAGGATAAAATTGACTGATAGACCTAGATAATTCTGAATCACTTTAAACCAAAACTACAATATACCTAGAAATCTACTTAAATTAGATCTAGAGAACACTGAATCACTTCAAACTAAAACCAATTTACTCTTAGAATCCTCTTTAATGTATCCACGACTGATCTGAATTCGACAATGTAAATTGGGAGAAGTGAATTTTTAAACTTATAAAAGTTGATAAAATTTGTGACAAATTCATTATAAGGCCTAGAACAATGATACTCACTATCCAATATCATCAATGAATTCATAGACTCTCCTAGTTCCAAAAATATCAAACTTTTAAATTTTTGAATGGTGTAGTCCATCAATCAGTTTCGTCCAAAACTAGCTAATGGATCTAGAGAACTAAGAATCACTTCAAATCAAAATCAATTTACTCTGGAAGTCTTCTTAATGTATCTACTCTGAATTCGATAGCCTAAATTAATAATAGTAAAATTTTAAACTTGTAAAGGTTTGATAAAGTCACAAGCTCATTATAAAGCTAGAACAATGGTACTTACTAACCAACACTACAAATAAATTTCTAGAACTCTCATGGTTCAAAAAATATCAAATTTTTGAATAATGTAGGTCTATAAGCTAGTAGACCCGATCACGATTCAGAAATAATAGTTTGACAGTTTGGAACCGTCTGTTCGACAGGTTCTGGTAGGTAAACCCTTAACTTTGACCATCCAAGATGGTTACAAATCACAGTTTGGAATCGTCGGTTCACGGTTCGTCATGGTTCAAGATTATTATTATTTAAGAAATATTTAAAATTTATAAATAAAATATAAAGAAGAGCTTGCACTTATTTAAGTTGTTTATGTATTTACTATAGTTTTAAAAGTATCTCTAACCTTTGAAGTATCGCCATCAGTACTTCTTGTAGGATTGTTTGTATGTGAGAGGGGGGAGGGGGTGAATCACATGTAATTTTAAAAACTCTCTTTTTTCAATTTTAAAAAGACTAATCGAAAGTCGACTGCATAGAGGAAGAAAAATAGAATATGAAAAGAAGCACAACACACGGTCGGTTACTTGGTTCGTAACCTAGTGACTACTACTCCAAGGCTCACATCCCTTGGAACATTTTCGATGGACAATCTACTAAATTCTCTTTCGAAATTCTTTGGATAGAGATGTCAAATACAAGGATGAGGAAAGTGTAACAACCTATACTTTTCTATGCAAGTATAATAATATTTGACAATTAAATTTTTACCGACACTAGGATATTTATGTCATTATGGTTCTTGTTGTGGTTGCTTGCTATTTATGTCATTATGGTTCTTGTTGTTGTTGCTTGCTCGAGTGTAAATTCAGCGTAGAAGAGTCATAGAATAGTAGTTGCAAGGAGATGGCTTGGCAGAATCGAGTTGAAGTTGGTAATAGAATGGATGATGAGAATGGATGATGAGAACTGTGGCTGAAAACTTCTTTTACAAGGCATTGGGATTTGGGAGTGTCTCAGTTCATCCGGGGTGCCTTCATGCATTCTGATGTGATCTGAGACTTTAGCATTTATCCTCTGCAGGAACTTCCAATGGATCTGAGACGTCTCCAATGGATCTAAGGTGCTTCCAATGTGACGAAGCTCATCCTTCACACATATCACATTCGGGGTGCCTCCAGTCATCGAGGAGCCTCCACTAGGGGCGCCCTCCTTCACCTGAGGCACCTCCAGTCATCCGAGGCACCTCCAATAATTTGAGGCACCTCTAATGAATTTTCATACATCTATTAACTTAAAAATAATATATCCCTGCAGAGAGTTAGAAGCACAAATGTATGAAAATGTATTATATTATATTTGTGAATTATATCTTGTCTAACCTAGTTTTGGTCTTCACTTAAATTTTTAGGTTGGATCTAAGTTAAACCTAATGCCTATAGTCCTATTGGGACTCGTCTTCACTGGAACTCTCTTCTCTTGTTGCTTACCTGACTTAACATTTGTAAAATTATTTTACATGACATCTGATCTCCTGACCTACCAGGTCTTCACTACAAAACATCCTGCAATTAGCGACGGAAATATCCGTCGCTAATTGATCGCTAATTCCAATTATCGACCGCTTAGCGATTGAATCTTCCCGTCTCCATAATTTGGGTTGCTGTCGTACATTAGCGACGGAATATATATATATTCCATCGCTATTTATATATTCCGCCGCAAAAATAGCGACAGAAATATAAACCCCATCGCTAAATATAGTGATCGAACTTATGTATATAGCGACAGAACTTATATTACCGTCGCTATCTTTAGTGACGAAATTTATATTTCCATCGCTATATTAGCTACAACATATAAATTCTGTCGCTAATCTACGGTATAATTATCTTAGGTTTAGAGATGGTAATTTATATTCCGTGGCTAATTAGCAACGAAAATATAAATTCTGTAACTAACCTCAAATAATTTCTCTGTTTAACTAGTTTGAGATTAACGATGAAAAATTAAGGTTTACATCACTAAGTTTCATAATATAGCGATGGAATATTATATCCGTCACTAATAGCGATGGAAAATTATATTTCCATCGCTAATAGCGATGGAAAATTATATTTCCGTCGCTAATAGCGACGGCTATTAATTTTTATCGCTAAATGCAATGAAATTTTAACTTTCCATCGCTATTGATACATCTACAAGTGTATGAGAATATCGAAATAATATAAAAGATTATCATATCCATAAGGAATTAGATTCTAAGTACTAGTAGGTGTGCTCATGTGAATTAGCTAGATGAAACTATGCAATGTGACAGAAGCTAAATGAAACAAA
>JBAMIE010000114.1:8556401-8567256 GCA_037177295.1 Kaempferia parviflora
TGGGTCAACTTGTCCAACCCTAGCCAAAGGTCGATTGCATCAACAATATAAATAACTGCATGATATTTTGGAATGAAAATAGAGAACTGATTGAATAAAACATCTGTACTCACCCTCATTACAAACATCGTACTCGTATACAGGGAAGAAGAAGAAAAATATTGCTTGAAAAGTGATGTATTACTTCCTATTAACTGCTAGACTTCAACACTTGTATACATCTGCCACTACAGCTTTCCACATGATGCGACATCATGAGCATGAGCACGAAAGAGGTATAATATGTCATCCTTGTTATTCCCCTGTATGAAAATATATTGATACTATATTTCTCTCATTTGCATTGAAACCACATAATGTGAGATTGAAACTCTCTGTATGATCAAAGAAGTCCAATATAGGGGGGGTGAATATTGTTCATTTAAAACTTTTATTTTCATATCGTAAAATCAAACAAAGATAGGTAGTGGAATAAAAGAAAAGACACGTTCGATTTTACTTAGTTCGTAGCCCAACTGACTACTACTTCAAGGCTTATGATCTTTGATCCTTCGATGGGCAATCACTAAAATAGGCTCGTACAAATATGAAGGTGATAGCAACAAACAATTATCCCCTTAAATAAATATAAGTAAGAAAAACACTTTTGCCGACAATAGTTAGTAGAATGAAAGGCGTTGGTTGTTGGAGAACCTCTTAGCATTGTAGTAGCAAGACTTGCACATTCAGAGTAGTAGGAGTGAGATGAAGCATGGATATGAACAAGTTAAAAAGATGTTTGGAATGAAAAGTTATAACTGCTATGTGTTTATGCAAAGACTTATTCCTATAGTTTTTCATGATTTATTTCCTAATAATATTTGGCAAGTACTTATGGAATTGAGTCTTTTTTTAGAGATTTGACAGTGAGGTGTATTATAATATGGTCTATGTGCTTTAGCTAGAAATAGACATTCCTCTTATACATGTAATGTATTATAATATGGTCTATGTGCTTTAGCTAGAAATAGACATTCCTCTTATACATGTAAGCTGGAGTGCATATTCTCATCCAATTTATTTAATTCAATGGAACATCTACCGGAACATTTACCTTAAAAGGTGTGACTAGCTGGTCCTATGCAGTATAGATGGATGTATTAATCTAAACAATTTTTGAGGAAATTAAAGAATAATATTCGTAACAAAGTAAAAGTTAAGAGGTCAATATATATATAATGCATATCTGGTTGAAGAAGCACCTTTGTTCTACTCCTATTACTTTGCTGATAATGTGAAAACTAGACATTGCAAGTGTCCTCGAAATTCTGAGATGATGTTTCTATTTTCAAGTTTCTTAGTAACCAATGAGTGCATCTTTTCTAGATGGTTAATTCAACAAGAATACCATATTGCAAGAACATACATATTCTTAAACTTTGATGATGTCAAACTTATATAAAGTAAGTAGACTTCTCTAATCAAATATTTATCACATTTTATTTGTTTGTTTGATATCCCAATTATCTTAAAATTATTTTTCTTTCTCAGCTTGTACGAACAACAATTACATCTATAAAATTCATTAATGGGTGCAAGTGAGGTAGTTGAAAAGTTACAGACCGAATTTCTATTATGGTTTTAAATATATGTAAGTTAGATAATTTTTTGTTCAATTAAGTCCGATCCTAATTTATATCAAAACTATTTTTATAGTTGAAAGATTGTTAAATATCAAATGCGGAAGATGATAGGATAATGAATTTTACATCAGGACACATCCATAAAATAATGGTGTATTTTGGTTATTATGTTAATGACCTCAAATTCCACATGGAACAACGAGATTCAAGGAGATTAACCTATAATTCTAGTGTTTGCATTAAAGGATCTATCGATAACAGTAACATTGATTTTAATTACTATAGTAAACTTGACGAAATCATAGAGGTTGAATATTTTACATTACGTATAAAAAGGTGTGTTATTCAAATGCTCATGGTATGATTCGACCCCAAGAACAAGTACCAGAATACATCCAAACTATAATTTAGTTGAGGTTAATGCAAACAAAAGCTTCACCAAGTTTGAACCTTTCATTTTTAGGGTACAAGAAGGTCAAGTTTTCTATCTTGAATACCCTATGAAGAGAAGATGATCAATTGAATGGTTGTTAATTTATAGAATGAAATCTCGCTCGACCATAGAAATGTCGAACCCCATCACTGCTCACACTATTAAAAACCTTATATTATGGATGAAATTTTGGGACAAGAAATATTCATCCCAAATTTGCAACATATTTAGCAACAAAAATAAAATTCGTTTCTAATTGGCAACAAAACAAAATCATCGTAAAATAGCAAAAAAATAAATTTTGGCGTATATTTCATTGCCAATCATCCTCAAAATTTTAAAATCGTTGCAATATTTGCAAACTTTGTGACAAATATAGAGTTCGTCGTAGAATCTTGGGATGTGATGCAGTTAATGCTGGGACGAATCTAGGGATTCGTCGTAGATTGGTACAAAAATAAAAAATAAAAATAAATAAGAATGATATGAAATCAATTTTTACGTGTTTGTATAGATCTCATGATGATATTAATGACCTCAAATATCAATTCCACTAAATATATTGAGAACTGTAATTTTTTTTAACATGAATGAGTATAAGAAAATTAAAATTTTGTTCCAAAAATTATTGATCTCAATAAATTGGGTGAAATTTATGTTTGAGACCATTTATGTTATCAGGAGATTGATACAAACATATATAAATTTGTTTCATATCATTCCGAGTTCTCTAGGTCCATTTGTCGCATTTAGGATGCATTTATTTTTATTTTAAAAATTTACCAATTTTTCAATGAATCCTTATATTCATTACCAATTTGTGACCAATATAAGCATTCGTTGCAAAATTGGTAATTTTTTAAAAATAAAAATAAATACATCCAAAATGCAACAGGTAAACTCAAAAACTTGAAATGATATGAAACCAATTTCTACGTGTTCGTATAGATCTCTTGATCATATTCATGTTACCAAACAAAAATTTCATCTAATATATTGAGATCAATAATTTTTTTAAAAATAAAAATTAGATTTCTCATACTTATTTGTCTTAAAAAAATTATGTACTTTAATATATTAGGTAAAATTAATATTTGAGACCATTTATATCATCAAGAGATCGATACGAACATATAAGATTTTTTTTCATATTATTTTGAGCTCTCTAGGTCTATCTGATGAATTTAGAATACATTTATTTTTATTTTTACAAAATCACTAATTTTGTGATGAATCCCTAGATTTGTTGCCAATTGGTGACGAATATAGGGATTCATCGTACAATTTTAATTTTTGAAAAATAAATACATCCTAAATGCGTCAGAGGAAGCTAGAGAGCTCGGAACGACATGAAATAGTTTTTATGTGTTCGTATTGATCTCCTAATGACATAAATGACCTCAAATATCAATTTTCACATAATATATTTTTTCATAGTTAAATTAATTAGGTGGACTTTATAAATTCGATGATTTAGTGAAAAAAATGAGAGTTTGAAAATGTTCAAGTCATTTTGATATTAAACAATCACTAATATCAATATATTTGGTGAAAATTCATATAATATCATCAGAAGATCAATACAAATACATAGGAACTAGTTTCATGTCATTCCAAGATCTCTAGATCCATCTTGCACATTTAGGATGTATTTATTTTTATTTTTTAAAAATTAAAATTTTATGACGAATCCATAAATTCATCGCCAATTGGCAATGAATCAAGGGATTTGTCCCCAATTGGCGATGAATATAGGGATTCATCGTAAAATTTTATTTTTTAAAAAATAAAAAAAAAATGTCCTAAATGTGCAGATGGACCTAGTGAGTTCGGAATGAAATGAAAAAAAGTTTCTATGCGTTCATATTGATCTCATGATGATATTCATATTCTCAAACATGAATTTAATCTAATATATTGAGATCAGTGATATTTGGAATAAGAATTAGAATTTTTATATTCCTCCATGTTAAAAAATTATGGACCTCAATATATTGTGTGAAATTGATATTTGAGTTCATTTATATTATTAGGAGATCGATATAAATAGATAGGAATTTATTTCATGTCATTCTGAGGTCTCTAGGGTCATTTGTGGCATTCATCATCTAGGGTCAACTGAGTGTAAACAAAGAAGTCACAAAAAAAAAATAATCTTTTAATTTTGAAGACATGTCTACGACATATGCGAGAGGCTCTGTCAATATCGATGAGTATATGCGCAGATTAGTAATTTTTAACTCTCCCACTATCTTCTTAATCTATTTCTCACTATTTCATTATTTTAATCATCATTGTTAGACCAAAGAAATGGGAAAGGAGTCTACATTTATAGATACTTTCACTCGTACCTTTTAGAAAAAAGATAATACTTAGAGCCAGGAGAGAGCTAAAGCAATCAAGGTTTGGATAAATTTTGGATCATAATTTATAATTTAGATTCTATTAGTTATGTACCTCTCTAACTTTATATTCTTGTATATTCCTAAAAGATTGTTATTATAAATTTATTTTATTACAATACAGAACAAAGATGATGAACTAGAGGTAGCACAGAGATGTTTAGGTGCTTCTAGTTATAATATTGAGGGTTTGTTGGTAACGATTTGGATTTATAGCTACAGGAGAATAGGGGGCAAAAGGGGGAGGAAGGATATTAGGAATGGATTTTTTAAGTTGAACCCATAGAGTTGCTCATACATCTTCTTCCTCCTCACCAGCAATAAGGACTTAGATAACTTGACTAAAGAGGTTACCCATTTGAAGGACATTATATTAGAAAGAGATCAAGAAATGAGAGAAATGCACTGACAACAAGACTTGATTTTGTGACATCTTTAGTTAGGTTCTGCTCCAAGTCAAATTTTTCTCGATTCCGGTGATGATGGTGATGGTGGTGGTAATGATTCTACGTGAATTTATTTTGTATGAACATTTATTATTTGATTGAGTTTATTTTTTATATTATTTTTAATACTGTTAATTTGTTTCAAATAAGGATGGTAAATCCATGTTAAAGGAAGTAAGTCTTTGCCTATTAAGTTTTATGATAGGATTTTTTTTTTTTTTTTTTGCATGTGATATTATAGTTGCTTTTTTGTTTTTATTTTACCTTGATACTTACATGTTATACCGTATTTTGCATATTTTTGACTTGCCTACTACTAATCCATGCAAAGTTAGTTATATAGGTTTCGATACTTTTATTATGTCATGGAACATTTGATATATACATTTTTTCTTACATGACTTGTAAATTTTTTTTTTTGTTACACTTAGTTACAAGTTTCATGTATGTATATATTTTATACAATTAACGATGAATGACATCTTTTGCCATCTAAGCTGTTGATATGTTATGATAATGATTTAAGTTTTATTTGTTATAAATGTAAGACACAGATATTATTGATATGTTAGACACATATTTTGTTATAAATGTTACTTATTATTTGTTTGTAATTTGAAGCAGAAAAAGAAGAACGGAAGAAGGTGAAGGAAACTCCTGAGGTAGGACGATTTGTAATTTTTTTTGTCCTTTGGATAACTTCTTAGATTTGTTGTTTGGATATTATGACTTGTAGTTGTAGTTGTTATGGATATGATAGTTTCAAGTTGAACTTCATTTTGGATGACTTCTTTGAATGCTAATTTTAGGATATGTTGGAAATCTTAAATTGTAGAATGTGTTAAATGTTAATATTGTATGGTGTTTGTAGGATGTTAGTTGTTATGGATATGATGATTAAAAAGAGTCTAGCGATTGGACTTAGAAACTGTTAATATTGATTAGTTAGATGATTAAATATTAACATTATTATTCATCAAGTAAGTTACGTTTCCATCTTGTTTTGTGCAAAAATTATTATGTTAGTAAACTTGATTATGATATGTTGTAATTGTAGGATCGTAAAGACGCTAGAGGGGGTGAATAACATTCGTCGCTTTTTGAAAATCACGAGTTAAAAAAGCGTAGCAGAAAAGAAAAAAACAATAAAACAACAATTGCTAACACAAGTTATTTTACTTGGTTCGGAGTCTTCGGCGACTCCTACTTCAAGGCCCGCACATGAGAGTGCTTTTGTTGAACAATCCATCAATCAATCGAATACTTATAGAATTGAAGTACAAGAACTTATAAATTAAGGTTACCGACAAAAATGAGAAGTAGCAGAGCTTGATCTCAAGTTGTCGGAGCAGCGTTACGACATCATAGAGTCATCTTTGAATTAGCGCGCAAGAGGGAAAGTCGTTGGAATTGATGTTCTGTAGTTGCTGGTCTAAGGCCTTTAAATAGCCTGTCTCCGGGTGCCCAAACCGGTCCAGGTGCCTGACTGTGCTGACGTGGCTGCACCTTGTTGAAAGTCTATCCCGAAGAATTATCCATCTTTGGGCGCCCGGACCGATTTGGGTGCCTCGACTGCTGAAGTGTGCCGGTCAACTAGTGATCACCACCTCGGCTGGGCACCTCCTGCCGCACCTCCTTGTTCGGGTGTCTGGAGCAACTCCGGGTGCCTAGATGCCCATTTTCTTGCCTTTGATTTTTTTGCATAAGAAAATTAGTACAACTAAGTATAACTTGCAAAACAGAGTTAGCATAATATAAAGATTAGTAGTAAGATATGACAGTCTCCAGACTGTCTAGTCTTGATTTTGAGTTTCGCTGAAACTTTGGGTCGGACTGACGCTTACAATTTCCTTAACTAGGAACACGTCCTCACCGAATCACTCTCCTCTAATGACTTATTTTACTTATCCTTTGCAGTCAGTTGACTTGTCTCTTGACCCACCAGGCATTTCCGCCAGTTGTCAAGTCCGCAAACCCAATTGGACTTTGACTAGCTGTCAGGTCCCGCAGACCCAGCTGGGCTTCTCGTCAGATATCAGGTCACTCCTTATCCTATTTCGACTTCGTGTTAGTTATAGGATCCTCAGACCTAACTGGACTTCAACCTGGTGTCAGGTCTTCAAGACCCGTCAACTCCTGCACACTTGGTAAGAAGGTTAGATCACACACCATCTAACTTTAATCCACTTATCTTTCATCAAAACCTAAATTTGATCATTGGTGCTTGCTACACCAATAGTAATGTTATTTTATAAATGTTATCATGACAAAGTAAGCAATAACACTCCGTGGCCATGTAGTCCTAAGGGTTGTTGGGGAGTCATAGGTATTTTTATTATTAGTAATTCAAGTTTTTTTATGACATTATTTATAACATAATTGTCATACCTTAATATTTTTTCTTACAATTTTATTTCAGATGGTCATCGAGTAGCGACATACATCACTAGGAAATTTAAAAAAAAAAGAGTCTGCGCTTCTGGTATTACATGGAGGCATGTAAACAAGGAGACGAAGGATTTCTATTATAAAGAATTTATGGTAAGTAAATTTAATATGTTTGGTATTGTATAATATATTTATCTTTTTATATACTAAAATTTCATCTTATAATTGAAGAAAAAATATACTTGGGAGGAAGGGCATGAGATAATAATTTATAGCCACTTGGAATATATATTGTGCAAAATTGTACAAAGACCTTCTAAATTATATAAGAGAGAAGAGCACAAGACCAGCGCATATATCAGAAGATATCTAGATTGCATGAACTGCCACCTGGAGTGCAGAAAGGTGGCAGTCAAATATTAAAAAATCTCGAGCTAATAGAAATATAGAGCTTGGTAGGCCGAGCACTGGAGCTGCTCGGCATACTTTCGGATCTTGATCTACTGTAGAGCATGTCATGGATTTGGTGAGTTTAATTTAAAGTTTTATTAGAAAATTTATAATTTATTACCAAACTGCTAGAAATAGCCTCTTACAAAAAAAGTAAGGTAAGACTGCATACAATGAATCCTTCCCCGAGACCCCGCATGGCGAGAACTTTGTGCACCAAGTTGCCCTTTATTACCAAGCTTGTATAATTTTGGCTTAACTTGTTTGTGTATGTAGGAACACTCTCTAGATTAAAATCCCACTTGTTTGAAGGTCTATAGCAAGACTTATAAGGAAAGGGGTGACACATTTGTTGATTCTCGATCCCAGGCCATACATGCAAGATTATTAACTTTATTACATTTAATCGTTAATAATGACAACTTTATTAACTGTGATCAAATTAGATATTAATTATATTATTTTTTTCCACGCAGGAGCAAATAACAAATAGAGTGTCGGAGGCATCTCAACCATCAATATAAAGGGGGGAGGGGGGGTTACAAAATCTATCCACTGAGGCGATAAATGAGATATATGATGATGTTGTCGGTGGAATAACAAAAAACTCCACCCTCTATAGTCTTGGCTCCCAAGCGAAAGTGACATTTGATCTTTTGAGAACTCCTAGGAGTCATGCTAGTTCTTCTTCTTCTACCGAGGTGTACAATATTTAAGACGTGAAAATCAATAACTACGCACTTAACTGGCCTCAATGGATTAGAGGATGGTCGCTCAGGAGCAGAGGATGGCCGCTAAGAAGAACAAAGGAGGGCCGAACGGAACGTGAGTCATGAAGCTGCCATGGACCATATGCGAGTGGTCATTGCTAATTGGACCCTGACACTGCATGGTTTTGAGTCACAGGAAACTCAAGACCCATCAGACCTATTGATTAGCTTATTATAAGCAACTATAACTTATTTTTTTATTTTATCATATATAAACTATGCAAAATATATTTATTCTATTTTGATATTCTAATATGTTCATTTTTAAATATTGTATTACATTTTCTTAGAAGTCTCTATTGATATCTCTTTTTATTATATATGTAAAATTAGTTATACATATATACAATTTTTTTAATTATACATGTATTACCATTTTTATTGTATTATTTTGATCATATTTTATCATATTTGACTTTCTATAGAATTTTATATTATTATCTCATCTGATGGTAAATGGATATATTATTTGTAGTGAACTTCTATCATGGTATGGATTTAGACAATGTCATGATATTGTTCACTTTGGGCATAAGCTCTCATGGTTTTGTTCTTAGGCTCTACCCAAAAGGCCTCATACCAATGAAGATATCTTTCTGTTATAAACTCATGATTTTTCCCATGTGTTTTTAATGTGGGACTATGTTTGCAACCTTGCAACCCAACAATCCCTCCCTCAAACAAAGGACCACAAACCCTCTCAAGTCCGATTCTTGACCCACCAGGACTTCCTGCCCCTCAGTCCAACCGACCTACTAGGACTTCCTTGTCTAGTCGCAACTAGGACTTCCTGCCTGGTGTCTGGTCCTCCTGATTCGGACATGGGAGCTCCCAATCCTTTGTTAGAGGTTAACATTCTATCCACATGGTTCGATCGGATCATAACTCTTATGCACAGTCGGCGGTTAGTCCTTTTGGCAGTCCAAACTCTGATACCAATTGTTGGGTCCAAAAGAAATTTAGATATCTCCACAATGATATGATATTATCCACTTTGGGCCTAAGCCCTCATGGTTTTGCTCTTGGACTCTACCCAAAAAGCCTTATACCAATGGAGATATCTTTCTCTTATAAACCCATGATCTTTCCCATGCATTTTCAATGTAAGACTATATTTACAACCTTGCAACCTAACAATATACAACACACGAGTAATCCTTAGTTGATGTCAATAACAATGTCAAACTATATGGGTAAAGAATATCTTTGTATACTAATCTGGTTCATTAACTCAATGGTATAGGACTAAAGATATCATAGTACTATAATATAACTGTAATAAGCCCCAACAGTAGTTAATTACAATACTAATATCATTAATGACATAGATCAAGATGCAGATGTGTAGCATGACAATTATATAAAATATGATCTGTACATGTCAATTTCCAACTTATCCTCCTTATGACCTAAAAGAGTCCTAATCATATTTGTAAACATTTTATGCTAAATTGTAGTAGCAAATCATGATCTAATTAATCTCATGATTCTAAAAGGAATCCATGTCATATTTACAAGTACTATATGTTAAACAATAGTAGTAAATCATGATAGCTTTCTTTTTTTTTCAGGAGGTCAAAATAAAATACACATGAATATTTTGAACTAAGTCTGTACAATAAATCAAAACAAAATGCATGTGTTTATTAATATAGAGCATTAAAGACCAAATGCAGTTGTACATACTTCCACTAAACGGGTACTGTCCATCAAAAGGATCCTCATATCTAACAGAAGGATACCTTAGGCAACAAGCCTTTAGTGAGTGAATCTGTTAACATGAAATCTGTTTTAATATGTATGTTCTATCATCACTTGCAAATGACTCTGAACTCTTTCTTTAATATCCATAAACTTGATGTCAATGTGCTTTGATTTCGACGAACTACAGTTGTTCTTGACATAAACTTCTAAGATTTTATTATCACAATTAATCCTCAATAGTATGTCAATGCCACCAACGATCTACAATATTGTGATGACGTTTCATAGCCAAATCTAATGATTGGATGCTTCATAGTAAGCTATCAACTTTGCCTCCATAGTAGAAATGACTACTATCTTCTATTTGATGCTTTTCAATGATATAGATCCTCTGGCAAGTATAAAAATATAGGCCAACGTGGACCTTCTGCTATCCAAGCATCTAGTAAAGTCGGAGTCTGAATATCTAATCACCTCTAGGTGATCAGGACTTCGATACGTGAGCATGTGTTCCTTAGTTTTCTATAAATATTGCATCACTCTCTTCACTTCTTTCAGGTGCACTAGTCTTAGGTTACTTAAATTCCTACCTAAGATTCCCACTATACATGCTATATTAGTCATGTACAAACTTGTGCAT
>JBAMIE010000114.1:8567356-8579510 GCA_037177295.1 Kaempferia parviflora
AATTGCGTGTTCCTGCAATCCAGAAATAGGAATCGATCCCAAATCGTGCATAATCAATTTTTTACAGTAGAATTGTAACAGGATCGGTATGATCATAATAAAATCAGTAGGATGAGAATAAAATCGGAACAAGATCGGTAGAAGCTTTGAGAGGTCATAACTTTTAACTTTATTAAGCCACGAGACCTATAATATATTAAATTAAACTTGTTTAGAGATCTATAGTTATTTAAAAGGTTTACCCTTAACAGCCAAATTATAGATTAAAAAATATCTTTTAAAGCTTTTTTAGAGACTTGAAAGATTTTATCTCATTATTATTATTATTTTCTTTTGCAAGTTAGGGTCAGGATTTTGAGATTATTTAAACATTTATTTTGTTTTGAGTTAATTTTTGATCGATAATATTCTGTAATTTTCCCCTCAAAATGATGAGTTTTTGGATATCACTGTTTGGTATTCTATAGAATCAACGGGGTTTTAAAAGATTATTTTCAACGTTTGTAATCAAATGATTCAATAACTTTCGCTATATTAGCTGCTTTGTTGGTCTTTAAATTATGTCATCATGATGATGATAATAATAATAATTATCATTATTATATTAATAAAAATTTTATAATGATATGAAAATATAAATCTTATTAAGTGATGATGATAATTAAATTACTAATTAATTTAAATTTGTATAAATAATAATGAAATTGAGTAGATAATAATGTCATTTGAGAAGTAGTGTTGACGGTTGTATGTATATATAAAATTATTAATCTATTTATATGTAAATGATCTTTATAGATATTTTTAATAGGATCATATAATTTTACGATTCAATTTTGACCTATTCCAATTCAGACCCTAAATTAATTTTACACATGTTCATGATTCTGTAAACTATGTTCGTCACCATTTACAATTGGCTGTTGGCTACTCAAAACTTCCTAAGCTAGTCAATTGGGTCGGCACAATCCGTCCACTCGGGGTGGTGTGATGGTTAAGGCAGGAGAGGTTGCCACATGAGGTCATGAAGGTCAAAATTCGGCGCGTCCGAGCATATACCTCCCCCATGTTTTAACCATTTGTACAAATGACTAGTAGTCATCCATTATTTACTTCCTCCCTAATTACCTAGGGACGGATTGATGGGGACGCTAGGACGAACGAATCACCTTTTACCACATTGAATTGGCACAACCCAAACCGTGCTGAGCCGAACCGGATCAAAGCTGCACAATCCGGTTGACCCTACTAGTCTATATATCGAGCCACGCCGTATGTAGTGGATTTGATCAGCTTCACAGCTGTTCAATTTTAGCCGGCCATGGCGAGTCTCGTCGCGAGGGCTTTCCCCGTCGCTTCCGGGCGTGCCACTCCTCGCCTTTTTCTCGTCGGCGCCGTTGCTCTCTCACGGCGACTGATCCCGTATCCCGGAGGCCCTCTGCTCATTGTCTCTCCGCATCCAACTTCGGTTCTTCTCCGTCCCTTCTCTAATACGTGCGACATTTGGCTTGGTTCCCTTTCCAAGAGTTTCCGATCCCTGTCGCCCTTGCTGTCGTGTAGTATGTATTCTGTCTCCGCTCGCGGATTTCGGAAGGTAAGACGCGGGAAGCTGAACAAGAAGAAGGTGAAGAAGCCACTCGAGCTCGATGTCACGATTTGCATCGAAGAAGGCTTGCCGGACGATCCTCAAACTCTGGTATCTTCTTTTCGTGTTTAGTTTGCCTTTTTTTTTGTGTAATTTTTTGACTAATCACCAGCATAATTTAGGACTTACTTTGACTTAGGCTGGTTAGGGGTTTTACTGTGAAAAGATCAATTGAAAAATTATGACGAGGAAGAAGCTATAAGAGAAAATGTCTTTGGTAACATTGTGGAGGGAAAAAAGTTTTTATAATCAGAATGTCCGATAAAAAAATCTATGATTATAATGTGGTATAACCATAAATATCATGGACAGCAGCAATGAAGATTATGATGTCACTTTTTATTTGATAACTATTTACTGAAGAAAAAGAATTTGTTCATAATGGAACCTTTTTGATACCTAATACCAATATTTTGTACTCATAAACTAAAATCATAACTAGTCCTTATTTAAACAATTATCATGACCATTTTCCATTCCTGGTCTTTGAGACAATAGAAAAGAGTCAGTAGTCTGATTCAAGCAGTTCCAAGCTGTCTGTACCAACCTTCTTGTTGCTTTTTGCAGCTGAGCTCGTCTCTGAAAATTGCGATAGTTACTTCCCCGTTTCCCAACTAGGAAAGGATTCCCTAAATTACTCTCCACCCTAAAGGCAAGGAATCTGTTTACTTTGACTTTTCACTCATGAACTAGAATGAGATGAGAGAAACAACAGATGTTTTGAATTTATATAAATTGAGTTATTCTTATCTAAGCTTTGAATTTGATTTTACTTTGCAAAATTGTTTTTTCCCTCTTTGATTATGTTTGGATAATCTCTTAGTGCCTGATGCAGCTACTAGCTAACAATTTACATACATTTGATTTACCTATGTTTTTTACTTTTGGTGCCCAGAGCATTGCTGAGAAACTTCAGTCTGATGTTCCAATTGTACTGAAGGTTGCATTTGATAATCTAAAAGCTTCAGATTATAAGACAAGAGATACGTCTATAGATGACATTTACAAGTATGATAAAGTTGAGCTCTCTGTGTTGCTTTGCGATGATAATTTTATCCAAAAGCTAAATAAAGAATGGAGGGATGTGGATCAGGCTACTGATGTTCTGTCTATGTCCCAACATATTCCTGAGCTAGAACTTCCAATTGTAAGATGCTGTTGACCTCTTTCTTGCTGGCCGTGTTATCTTCTTGTTTGTTTAATTAAATTTCTCTCCTTTTGTAGCTTTCGTTGGGTGATGTAGTTATATCTCTGGAAACAGCTACCAAGCAAGCAAAGGAAAGAAGCCATACACTTATCGATGAAATCCGAGTTCTCATGGTTAAATAGCTAATTACTTCCCTTCACTTCTGGGCTCATTTTCCGTTCATAGCAGATATGTTGTATTCTAAGCACATGAAGTTTTGTTAGACATTTATTGGCTTGTTTTGCTATTCACTATCACTTTATGATTTTAATTCCCTAGACATAAATTCCTTGATAGAAACTCTGCCCCATGACGAATTGCCCCGTTATGGTCGGTCCCAAGCGCGGATAAAGGAGGAGGGTTGTGTTGGGTTGCCAACCAATGTTAAACTAAGGCAAATGTTCAATGAATTAGGCGGGATAAGGCTTGTTTGCAGATGTTGTTGTAGACATAATTCCTTGATAGACCATTTGGCATAGGTTTCTTTTTATTTATTCTTTAGGTATTTTATACTTTTGAAGTGGAATCACTTTACTAGTTGACACGTTGAAACTTCATAAGGTGTTAGATATGATTACATGAAGTCAGGAATGCATTGAACTATCCAGAGACCAGACATGCATACACGTATATTTATTCTCCAAAGGAACTTATTCTCAATAAGAACTGGTTTCCTAATTCACAATAAGAACTGGCAGCGGAGGATGTATAATGAACATGAGTAGGATTTTTTAAAAAATTCAAAATTGTAGTAAACAGACTCATTTATTTGTCCTGTAGGCTCTAGTGCTAATGTGTTAAGCTCAAATACATGCATTTTTAATTCTTGATCATGTGCCTATTACATGATAGTATTTCTGCTAGATAAAAGTAATTTTACTTGTGTTTGTTGTGATAGTTTCACTCCTTGGACAGGTTCATGGTTTGCTTCATCTATTAGGCTTTGATCATGAACTGGGCCTTGAGGCTGAAGCTGAAATGGAAAAGGAAGAGGACTTTATCCTCAGAAATCTTGGGTGGAAAGGAAAAGGTTTAATTAAGTGTGCACATGATTCTGGAATACAAGAAAGTCGCCCAACAAACAGCTCAGTTGGTTTGTAGTCCATGTTGCACAAACTACATATTTATCAAGAGACTAGGATCTAAATTCACTCTTTTGATAAACTTCTATACATATACTTTTATATCAAATCAAGTATAGATTTTTGCAGGGCATCCCAAAAATATGAAGACAGAGACCCATTCAGGATTTTGTGAAGCAAAATTGAGTTACATTTTCTGTGATGTTGATGGTAAGGAGATGGCTCAGTAGGTCTTTAGCTTTTCCATCGTTCCAGCTTCAATGCGGTGTTGCTTTCATTAATTTTACAAGTTTTTCTGATGATAGATATTTTTTTTGATGGCAAAAGTCAAGTAGATACATTGATGACAAAAGCTCTGGAAGTTGCTCTCTCTGAAGGAGTAAATATAGCCGTTATTACTAGAAAGGTTAGTTTCTGTACTGGAGCTTCATATCAAAAGCAAGTAATGAAGTTCTGCAATTTTGAAGCTTAGTTTCATTTGCTGCTGTATATTTATCTTTGTCAAAAAAAAGAAAAAAATAGTATTGGACTATTGGGACTATTTGTTGTCATAACTCTAGTGCGACTATGAATTTTGAAGATCTGAGTGTTGCCATGGCGATTAAGGCTAAGTATTCGGTTAAAATCGAATCGAGAACAAACTGATTTTTTTTTTTAACTAACCGAACCACCAAATTTTCAATAAAAACCGAACAAATTGTATTGGTTAATTCGGTCAAAAATCGAATCAACCGAATTTTTCTAATTAGAGCTAAAAAATCATCATAAATAACAATAATGCTTAAACCGAATTCATCATAACTGAATTTTTTACTGGTTCAGTTTTAATTCGGTTTAATCGAATAAGAAATTTTAAAATTGAACCCGAACTGAATTAACCGAATAAATCAATTTTTTTAATTAAAAAAAACTGAAATTCCGAAATAACCTTACTGAATTTTTAAATTCGATTAGTTCCGTCAATTTGTTCGGTTTAACTGAATTCTTGCTCACCTCTAATGACAATCAAGTTGTTTTTTATTTATATCTGCAATTCATGTCTGGGTACAGCCTTGCAGCCATGATTAACATTATGGTCCAAGTCTGTGTTTTGGGTATCAAACATTCAAATCCAAGATAAGTTCTTTTTTGATTTGTAATTGCTATTTATGTTTGGTTGCAGCCATGCAGCTAGAGTGCCCCAAATTGGGCCATTCTCATCTCACCAACTGCTATTGTTATTTGTTTTTATTTTATTCATTTTGAATAATTATAGTGGTTTCACTTTACATTCTTTTGCAGACCAGGTCAGCAGTTATAAGAGCTTCAAGCACAATCAATTTGAAAGGGAAAGTTGGCATCATATCTGAAACATCACCTGGTGTTTTCCTACAGGTCTTTTTTTCTGAAAAATTGCTCTTCTAATGAACGGGATATGTTAGTTTAAAAAATTGAAGGTCCAGTAGATCTCTAACGGAAGATATGAAAATGGATCTATACAGACAAACTTTATGGTTAATTCTGTAGGTTCATGCATCTTAAACAACAAAACATGAGATTCAGAAGGAAGTTGTTAGACCATTTCTTGGTGCACTAGGATAAGGATAATGGTTGATTTTCAGCCCTGTGTTCTCTTGTTTTGCCTCAGGTAGATCTCTTGATTGACCAATGCTTGTTATGGCAAGAGGAGCAAGACCATTGTGTTGCATTGCCTAATCAATACTGATTTTGTTGGCTGAACAATGGGAATGTTCTGACTGACCATTTTGTCATGGTTACTCTAGTATCTTAGAGAGGCTTGGTATAGCTGCTAAATGCTGCAGCCAACATACAGTTGCATTTTGTAACAAGTGGCTGACAATTGTAAACTTAAAGCATCGTCTGACAATTCCTGCCAAGGTCCAGAAAGACTGGAGATTGTTGACCTATGTTGGTCACAAGAGGCTCAAATGAATCTTCAGTTAAGTTTAAGCAACCTTCATTGAGCATGGATTGACAAAGGCCTTAAGATTTCAGTAGATCTGCCAGATACAAAGGATGCCTACCATTCGAGTGACAACCAAATCAAAACTTGGTTGCCGTAGGTGAAATGTACCTCCATTGTTCATGTCTAGCTCAACACTGTCAATTATGCTCCCTTTCTGCTTGGGCCTGTGGGCCTAATTCTTGAGGCCTGTTACAGGTTCATTAAGGTGTCAGGTTAGGCTCGACATTGCCCATTAATTAATGTGCAGTCCTGAGCACAATTCTTGCTGGTTCAGGTGGTGTGTCACCGGTGTCACAATCTATTTGAGATCTCTAATCCGGTCCAATTAATGCACCAATCATCTCACTTGGTCATGAATTTATACCAGTGCAATTGTACTGTGCCATGATACAGATTGACACCAATATTATACTGGTCTGGTCAGAGATCAAATCGGCACCAAAAATAATACTCTAAAGTCTAAACCTTGCTGGACCCATTTAGATTTAATGCAGCCGTAGACAGCATAGGCATTTACAAAGTCATGATTGCTAAGATTAATCGCAAGGAATTTTGTGCTGAGAGAAGGGAGTGTGAATGCTTGTATTCCAGCAATCTTGATCAGAAAAGGGATCAAAGGGATCAAATTTAACGTCAACAAGCCATGTTAGCCCCAACCTTTTCAAGGTTGGCCCTTGAACAAATTAGGTATACTCTATCAAATCTGTATCCAACTCCACATCTGAAGGTCAGTCTTTCTGGGAGTTGATCTAATTTCTAAGCCATACTAAATTGGTGAGATGGCCTTAAAAAAGTTGGCAGAGCTTGCATCATGCTTTGAACTTTGAAGGGGTTTTTGAGTCATTCTGATTAGCATTTTTTATTAAAGCACTATGAATAATCTGAATTCTAAATACTTTAGAAACTTCTAATAATAGAGCTAATCACATCAACCAATTTTAGTTGCCAGTTTGATGTGATTAGCTCTAATTATTAGAAGTTTCTAAAATATTTAGAATTCAGATTATTCATAGTGCTTTAATAGAAAATGCTAATCACATCAAACCAATTTCCGCACATCCAATTTCTGGGCTGGTTTGGTTTAAATTTCGATTTCAGGGCTGAATGTGACATTTGGTACATTCTACTGCTATGATATATTATATAAATGTAGTTCTTGTTTCAATTTTTTTAGCTCTATTTCTTTCACTAAAATAATACATTATACTTTACTTTTATTTTTATCACATAATTGCACATTTGCTTCAAAGGCCAAGCTGAGAATCTTTGCTTTCATTTCCTACTTTTCCTGAATTTTAGGGATCACTTGTGTATGGGAGACAAGGTAAAGAGATTTTCAGAGCAAATCTAGATAAGAATCTTTGCAGAGAGGTAATAGTCCCACATCAACTATCATACTACTATATGTCTTGTTTTGATGAACTATATAAGGTGTGTCATGATATATCTATGATTGGTTTTCTTCTTCCACTATGACATGGTTTCTGAGCATCCAATAGCAGTCTTATGCTCTTTCTCTTTGTTTCAGCAGTCTACTTAATCGTTTTTCACACTCTATCTCTCTCTTAGTTTAGGCTGCCTCACTGGTTGGATTTCTTACTACTTCTGTCAACTGCTTCCGTTTTTCTTCCTTGCAAGTAGTTAGTAGCCTACTATCTTTTTCATTATATGAGAAGTGTTTCTTTGCACATGTACCTGTAGCCAATTTATCCACTCCAACAAATTATGAAGATCCCAATATATTCCAAATGAACTAATTAGGGTAGGCCCAAGATCTGGTACTCATTGGCATTGCTGGTTTGTGCATATGTAATTTTGCATTCTGTTTGACTTTTTCTATTCAACTGCAGGCTTTTCAGTACTCTTTGCAACATGGACTTCCTCTGGTTGCATTTTGTCAGGATCAGGGTTTAACTTTATTTGATCATCCTTTGGTTGATTCACAGCATACCCTGCATCATGAGCGAAAGGTACAGTCATTAAATGTATATTATTGTTTTTTCTTGATTTGCTAAATGCAATAAACTTGATGTAGAGAATTCATTGCCAGGTTGCGGTTATTCCTTCCATTGAGCGCCTTTTGACAAGTTCCGATCTACAGGTGTGTAACATGCTATGATTAGCATAAAATAAAGCAAAAAAAAAAAAAAAAAAAAAATCACACTCTGCTTGTTTTGTGGAAAACAATTTATATAAAATTATTTTTCAAAAAAAAAAAAAAACAATGGAAATAATTTTCCATGTTTATGTTTTTTTTTTGTTTTTTTCGTCCATGTTTGGGGTTACATGATCTTGTGTCAATTGTGAGGTGGGTTTCATCTTTACTACCAGCACCGTCTCCTTGACTTCATGCCAACTCCTCGACCTCTTTATCCTTCACCTTGTCTTATGTGTTGTCTCTCAGTCTGCTCAATTGGCCTCCTCCACTGTTTTCTCTTCCTCTGACGGGGGATGACAGAGAGGTTCATGATTTGAAATTTCATACCACGCTAGATGGCACATTCAAAATTTATGGCTCTAATAAATTATCAAAAATCAAGACTATTCAACACACAATGTCTCTTGTGTCTTTGTGTCAATCATGTCGATGGATATCTTGTCATGCCAACACTTAGACCTCTTGGCATACTACAGTATAAACTTACACTAAGATAATGCCTTTTATAATCTTGTGTCTATATAAAATAATGTCAAATCATTGTAGATGGAGTATAAAATCTGTACTTAAATATGTATAGTTGTCTTATCTTCTTCCTCAATCCGCCTCTAATTTGTCACTGACAACATACGTTGGAACGTTGACAAAATACGAAATTAGCATTGTGAACTCATAGACTGAATCTCTAACATCAAGTGAAATTTTAAAGCTTGGCCAGTGAGGTTCATGGAGGGGATTTGAGGGAAAATGTTGGGTTCGCAGCAGGGCATCAAAGGATGCAAAGGGAGGTGGTGATGTTTATAGAGAGGAAAGAAGGACAACACTGGGTTCCGTGAGGGGATGCAAGCATCGGAGGAGACGACAGTCAGGTTCACTAAAGGGACTAGAGGGATGGAGCTATGCTCAGCGTGTAAACAAAGTTGGTGACCCCGAAGGTTGGCATGGGAAATGGGAAGTCTATCTCAAATGATGTGTGGGAATGACAGAATTTCTCTCTAACAGACTTTTATTTTGAGTGAAATACACAGACCATGCATTTAAACAAGTACTTTGTGGTCAGACAACCCAAGTTTCTACAATGTCTGTCATTTGTATATGCAATACACTATTGAAGCTATTATGTTTATGTAGACAACATCCAGGGACAATTTTTTTTCTTGCTTTTAATTTGCAATATCTTATTTCTCCTTTTTATTTTCAATTCCTTTCTCTACCTTAAATTATTTCAGCAAGTATGCACCGATGCAGTACTTAAATCTCCACGATAATTTTGGATGTGTAGAAATTGGTTTTCCTTGGAACTGCTGAAGAGATTTCCACTCTAAGACCATATTGGACAGAAACAACAAGAGGGCTTGCAGATGTTGTTCAGCTGCAGACATGTATGCTTGAAATTATTCCATCTGGTGTTTCAAAAGATAGCGGCGTAAAGATGCTACTGGATTACCTTGGAATTGCTACAGATGAGGTATGTAATAGTTGCATGCATGGAACACATTCAAATTGTTTAACAGTAGTCATAAAAATTGAACATGAAACTTGCAGAGTTCCTGGTCATCTGTTTGTTCCCTAGTTGAACCGGTGGTTCAATCACTTGAATTGCAAATATTTCCTGGACATCAACTCGGACAAGTTAATTGGTTAGACCCACCCAAATCATTTGGTCTAGTTGCATATCTATCACATCCATTTCAAATAAAATTTTACTTTAAATTAATGATGAAACATCATAATTACACAAACCAATGGAAAAAATTATTTGTGGCAAATGAGGAATAAGTATCAATATAAAAGTTGTAAGATTCTTGTGGTACATTATCATGTGGATAGATTAAAATATAAAAAATAATTATTTTCCTATCTCAAACTTTAATTATGTAGGACTGTGACTGGACATTTTTGACCATTCTAAGTTATTAAAAAATTGGTCTAATTTTTTTCCCAGTCCTACTTGACAAAAACTAACCCAAGCTGGACAAGTATCAGTTCTGATTCTTTTTTCCCAGTCTGATAGGTGGTTCCGTTAGGTTTTAGATCTGTGTTTAACAAAATTGCTTGCTGCTTTAGTCATCTTTGTTACTGCAATCAGCATCGTGTTCTTTAAGTCCTAACTATATGGGGTCAGCTAATATGGACTGTATCCTTCATCAAGTTGTATGTAAGATCACGTCGACAATAATATTCAAATCAATCTTATTGTTTTTGACTACGTGGATGAAAATTGCTTTAGTTTCATAAAATTCAGTCTCATTAGTTGCCCATGAAATCATTATTAGTGTCCATGTTATTGCTTTGTTGACCTTTTCATGATTAAAATGATCTTTGAACCAATACACTGCATTTCGACAATGAAAAATGAGACACATGCAGAATACTGTTTAACAAACTTCTAACGTTAATCCTATCTTTTCTTGTTGCATTAACAATACTGCTTGTGTTTTGTAAAAATCAATATGCCTTTAGTTGCCCATTTCGCAAGTATTAGAGCCATTATCATCTCACTTTTAGAATTTTTACATGATTAAAATGATATTTGAACAGATTCTGCCACATTTTGACGGCGAAAATAAGATGATTCAGCATGCATCAGCGTCGTCATCGAACATGGTAATGCCAGATGAAAGCTAGAACACTGACGCTTACTGGTGGTACATATGCATATTCTTGGCGCGAAAAAGAAGTCTGGCTATCCTCTATTAAATGGAAGTGAGTAATTCTTTGAATGCATCCAATGAAGACGAGGTTTGGTTAGATGGAACCAGTGCATAGGATTGGTAAGCGGCAATAGATGAATCTAAGATATCTTAGTTCAACTAATGAAACCGAAATCATGTAGTTTCTATTGTTGAGAAAAAGATCTACTCGAGTCACTCGGAGACATGAGTAATGCTTCAAATGTGCCCGATGAAGATTTGTTTTTGTTAACTGTACTGTGTAGTTAGTTAGTTTTGGATGTAAAGAATTTGTCATTAGTTTGCATTTGTAACTTTGACTCAAATATTTGTTGGATGAATTTAGATTATCTATTTGCATTTTAAATTGTATTTTATAGATTTTTTTTTCTATTTTAAATGTTGGATGGATTGTGATGATGCATGTGTAAAATTGAATTCATATTATACATTCTAAATAAATATTAATGATCATTTTAAATATATTTATAAATTATTATAAAGATATTTATTAATGTCATTATAGATTAGTTAAGGTGACATTTAAAATGATATTATAAAATATCTTTACCGACACTTTTTATTGTCCTTATAAAAATATCAATATCATAATAAATGAGTTTTTATGACATTTAGGTTTGTCCTTGTTACGACAATAACATGGCATATATAAATGTCTTTTAAAAAGATATTTTCTGACATTTTAACGTGTTGTTATATCTTTAAATTGGGACACTTTTGATGTTAGCATTGATATTGTATAATAACATTTAAAAATGTCAGGAAATTGAGGAGGGGCTAAGACGACATCACTTTATAGGGCGTTTTTGATAGATGTCACTAAAACATTAGTGTCACCATATATATACTATAAGGATATTTATGTGTGTCATAATAAACTAATTTTCTTGTAGTAACTTAACTTGAACCTTTGACAACATCAAAACTCAGGTTCAATTTTGGTGTAACCTGCACCAATAATCTCCCCCTTTTTGATGTTTGTCAACCTAGGTTCATAGTTAGGTTAAAATAGCATCAAAAAGTAACAATTAGCTAGCTACTCTAGCTAACTACTTAACTCTCCCTGAGTTAATTAATTCTTCCTTATTATCTCCCTCCTGAACCTGTTATCTCTCCCCCTTTGACACACATTAAAAATAGGAGCACACAAAACTTATCCAAGTTTTTGAAAAACTTTGAAATTATAAGTTTGAAAAGAGATAGTTTTGAAATTCTGAATTTTCAAAAATATGTCGTAAATTTTCAATCTCAGAATTTTCAACATGATATATTTTGAAAATAATAACTCCAAGACTAAAATAATTTTCCAAAAATAATTTTGAAGTAAAGATGTAAAGTTAAAACTGGTGAATTCTTAGAATTTTCAGAATGATAGGTTAATGTATGGACTTAATAGATTTCAATACCTCATGAAAGACTAAGTT
>JBAMIE010000114.1:8589281-8600098 GCA_037177295.1 Kaempferia parviflora
CTGATCATTAAAATAAATAAAAAAACATAAAATTAAAGTCACACCACTTTAAAAATAAAATTGATATTACCAAAGACACCTTGCGACTATTATTTATTAAAATACGTATATTATTTTTAAATTTATCAAAGGTCATAAAAAAATTATAGAATTTTCTTTTTACCCCTCCAAATAATAACCGATTATCAGGTCCACGTTGGATCTGATATGATAAAATATCATGTCCAACGTGGACTGCACAGGATGAGACTTTAGTGGCGGGAGGAGTAAAAAGGAAATTTTATATTTTTTTCCTGTGTTCTTTGGTGAATTTATAAGTGGTGTGCGTCTTTGATAAATATAATATCTGAGAGGTATTTTTTTTAATAAAAATCCGTTAATTACTTTGATCATAGTTCCTTATTTATTTTAATGTTTGTGAACTTAAAAAATTTGCCACGTAGGCAATTTGCCTACTAAAAGAAAAAATGCCAAAATTCATTTTTCATTTCAGCATCGTCGACGTCACCGCCGTATTGATAATTATCAGTGGTCAATTCAAATTCCGGATAAAAAAGGATTGAAATTAGAAAACAATGTAACATGATCAATGTTGGAAAAGTGCAATTATAAATTGTTTGCCTTTGAAAAAATTAAAAATTATTGATCTTATGCAGTTGAGGAATGTGATGATCAGTCTTGGGGAGAAGCTGAGTGATGAGGAGGCGGAGCAGATGATCAGAGAGGCAGATTTGGATGGAGATGGCCAAGTGAATTATGAGGAATTTGTGAAGATGATGATGATGATGGCTATCTGATTAATCCTTTATACAATTCAAAAAATGAAAAGTTTAGTCATAAATCAGCATTGGGAAAGTAAAAGAACACTAGAACATATTTATAGAGTTTTGCCCATCTTGAAAATAATTAATAAGAATGATAAAATAAAAAAAGGCATCATTTGGTGTTTTGCATTTATTTTCTTTTTAAATAAAAGAAACGAGATTAGCTGATTCAATTGATTAACCTATGAAAAATAAAATTGTATATAGATAAAAAAAAATATATTATAAATTTTTAGATTAAAAAAATATTTTAAATTTTATCGAATATAATTACCTATTTATTTTTGACAAGATGATTCTAATTTTTTCTTTAAAAAAATGGGTCACAAATAGGTTTTTTTTTTTATAAAAATCATGTTTTGATTTAAACATGCATGATTAAATTCAATAAAGGTCTCTATTAGCTTTTCATTTTCATATCTAAATATCACTATACTTTCCTAATAATATTCCTATCATTTGCATTTATTTTTATCATATTTTATACTTTCGATAAAATATATTATACAAAGAATCGTCCTTTTAAAAAAAACTAAAATAAAATAAAATTTGGCACATAACAAAACATAGAACAATATGTACATTCTCCTAGCTGCTTTTCAAATCTCCTATTTGATTATTATTTTAATCAAGTAAAGGCAAACAATTTATTTTCTATATAATTTCAAGAAGCAAAAACAAGTAATTGTGATGCAAATACGTACAAAGATGAGAAGGGATTAATCAAGTAATTAATTATCTAAAAGAATAAAAACAGTTGCAAGGTAGAGATAATTAACTTGCCACTTAAATAATACATCATATGCACTTCAACTAAATGGATGATATCGAAGTATGAAGTTAACAAAATTTAATATAAGTCTTTCTTGGCAATTTAATTCGATAAAGATTTTCACAATCATTCCCTTTTCATGTATCCCATTAATCTTCATAGCTAGTTTCAAGTACCATGCACCAAGATGTATCTTTTGGCCATGGAAACCCTAACATGAGTGTGTGCGTGCACATTGATACTATCTATCTATCTATCTATCTATCTATCTATCTATCTATCTATCTGCACATATACGAAATAATGTTACGAAACATAGACCATAAAACAAAGGTAGAATCCACTACTATAGGTAATCACATCAAACACTTGAATGTTAAATCTACTTGTAAAGTGATAGTGACTGTAAATGTCTTTGGGCACATATATTACTTATGTGCTAATGAATTTGTAACTTTGTTTTTCTCAATGTTCACATTCCTACTAACCTAGAATGAGCTTGTTCTTTTGACTTGGCACGATTTGTGCAAAAGCATGTGCACTCGTATGTCTTAACAACAATACGGTAAACTAGTTTGAACTCGATCGTAAGATCAAAATAGGACTAAACCTATCAACATCACAATGCATCTTAATTCTACTGCTTCACTCCTTTGTTATCAAAACTATAATGAGAATTCAATTACAAAACACTATGTATATTGCCTTAAGAATAGAAGTCCAATAGTTATAACAATCTAAAGGAGGGAAAAAAAAGTTAACATACAAAAGAAATCGTAGATCGTCCCGCGTTGTGTTCCCTTCATCCATGGACTTGAATCCGTATTCTGCCCGAGCATATACATAGAGTCGTTGACAATGAACAAATTCTCTTCAAACAAACTAGTTATCGCTCCTAATCTCAATCTTATATATTCATAGTACGTAGTCCTATATCTCCCCTTTGCTTCTCAAGAAATCCTCTTTGAAATAATTGCTCATTAGCCCTAATCTCTTGCTCACAATACATACTAAACCTTAAATTAGGGCTTCCAATTAGGTTAGGTCCATCTACAGTTAAACTCATGTATATCAATTTAAACAAACTTCAAAGGCTTCACATATATACACTAGAACTTAATTTAAACACTCAAACTCAAATGCAGATGAAACTACAGTACTCTACAGAAGGCCAAAGAACAAATGAAAAACCTCAAGAACATTAGATCAGAGATGATTTAGCTAGTGCATGCAATTTATTCACAGCTAGCCTTGAAAAAAAAAAACCTCTTAATTGCATCATAATTAACAAGATAAAAGATATGAAAAAAAAAGAAGAAGAGAAGAACCCACCAAAATCTATCAATCTTTCATGCCTGCAAAATATTAGAAGCATATATGTAGTTCAGATCACAGAAAAGAATTTCAACCAAGATCTCTAGGGTTTATCCCCCACATGATCTATTGGGCAAATAATTCAGAAAATATAGCAAGAGGATGTTTAGGGATCAACTTCCTTCCAAGATCTCAGAACCACTAGAGAATCACAGAAATAAAATAAATTAAATAAATAAATACCAACCGTTCTTCTATAGCGTGCAGTAGTCGTCGAGCATCCATCCATCGATCCATCCATCCATCGATCCATCCATCCATCAACTATATATGTATATATATATATAAGATTAATAAAGAGAGAAAAATAAAGATGTGGTGAACTTGGTGCTCCACCAGTAGATGAAGCTGCAACATGATCTGCATGTCCTTATCCAAGCAAGACCATGAAGATGGAGAGGATACATGGAGTGCTCAGATCATGCTGGCAGCTTGAGCTTCTCATGGTGCACCTCTCCTCTAGCTAAACAATTAGAGAAATTAAAAGATGACTGATCGATCTCCTGCTGCAACTTCTAGGACTATAGCTAGCTAAGAGGAGGAGGAGGAGGAGGAGGAGGAGGAAGAAGAGAGGGCTGGGGAGGAGGAGATATAAAAGGAAGGGGGGAGCACATATCATATCTATCTTGTTAATTAATTTGATTATATATATATATATATATATGTACTTAATCACGAGTTTGCAATTAATTTGCATGGTTAATTAGCTAGCTAGAGGGTGGTCCATGCAGCAAGCTAAGCATAAGCACTACCCTTGGCCCAAAGCTAATCAGGCTTGCGAAGATGGAATATTGTCATGGATGTTGGGGGCCAGTTGGGGTTGCTAACTTTAGCCGGAGCCATTAATGGCTCTTGGCTTTCATGCATCTCCACGTCCCTTTCCATTCCCATCTAGCGCATGCACTCCCCACACAACAAAGAGAGGAAGAGAGGGACTTAGCTTGGGACCATGCCAATTGCCAATTGCCAATTGACATGCATGTTTTACTCGCTAGCTAGATAGCTAGCTAGCTAGCTAACTATGATTCCTTTCCATGTGGAATTTTCTTGCTTGCTTATGAGGAATGAGGAAGCTAAGTAATAGCAGGCAAGGAGTCCTTGTGATTAATTAATTTCTATCTTCTGTGGTACTGGTTTTTGTGAGACGGTGATGTTCTTAAATTCAGAATAGACCTGCCAGTTCAGCGGGTTTAAATTGATCGATCGAGCCGGTCGGTCTTTTCTATTCTTAGATCAGGATATATATATGCTGGATTGAAGTTCAAAAAGGGGTGAATTTTACTTTCATTTCATTCAAAATTGTATAAGGTGAAGGGGGATTTTTAACCTAGTCATATATCTAGCTAGCTAGCTAGCTAGGTAGCTACAAAAAGTTCAAGGATCAGTCGATCAACTAACTAGGTTTAATTTAAACCTTCCCTTCGGTATATATAATAGATATTATTGAATTAACATGAATGGAATGGCCGGCCATGCATCTTCTTGTTGGTCTTGCCTTAATGCCTTGGCTGTTAGGTGTTGATGTGTATTAATTTTGAAAGGGTTGTTTCTGAAGGTAGCCAATGGCTGCCATGCATGCAGTGTCAGTGTCAGTTACTTGCAAGTGGTTCCTGGTGCAACTTTTCCTACATGGCAGCATGGCAAAAAACAGCATGCATGGCTCCCTCCTAATTCCAGAGAAGAGAGAGTGATGTGTTCGATCAGAATCTGCTTTTGGATCAGGAGAATCTCCTCTGCCAGAAATTATAGTTGCCACAACTGTAAATGAAAGAGAAAGAGGGATGGTGGGTTTTTGGATGAAAGACACTGGCAGCGAGATGGCTTTCTGCTCCTATCATTTTGCAAATTTACTGGATTCAGGTTTCTATTTTCGTCCTTAATTTGCTCTTCCATTTGTTTATTGTGATCAGTCTACTCTTCTGGAGCCAAATTGCCTTCTTCATGTAAGGCCTTTTTTGGGTTGGGAGTTTAGGATTTGATGTTTGTGGGTTTTGGGGTTAATTTGGGGTTTGGGGTTAGGTGTTTTGGGGTTTTAGAAGAATGATATATATCAAGATAGAATTTCTCATTTAACCAATTGTTTAGGGTTGGGAGTTTAGGATTTGAGGTTTGGGGGTTTTGGGGTTAATTTGGGGTTTGGGGTTAGGGGTTAGGGGTTTTAGAAGAATGATATATATCAAGATAGAATTTCTCATTTACTTAGCTTAATTAAAAATGAACAGTGGATCATTTTTTTTTTTTTCAGTTCTAAATCTTTTAAAGTTACAGTCCAATGAACTGTCATAACCAACTTCGCGACCCTCACATAGCAAGCATCGAAAATTAAGCCTACCGCATCGAAAATTAAAGGAATATACATATCAAGCATGAAGAGATGCATGCTTACATTCCAAAGCTCTTTAAAACTAAGCCTACCGCATCGAAAATTAAAAACCTATAGGTGATTTCCATAGCTTGTATCTAATTCCATGTTTGAGGTGTTGGAGATTGTCGACCGATAATTAAGGAGGGTTGGAAACTTGTAGTTTAGTCCTAAATGAGTAAATTATCGTCAACCCAACTTGTCTATCCAATCAATTAGTTAGACACACAATCCTTGGACAACAAAATAGATCAATAAGAGCAAAGACTAAAAAACTATGAAAAAAATAAATTAAAACATCATCAAAAATACCTCATTGAAAGTTGAAGATTTGAAGAATGATGGCATTGAAAGATGAATTTGTCAAACCACCAGAGGAAGGACTTTGCTTGTTCAAGCAAAACAGAAATATGAAGAAAATGGAAAGTCAAAGAACTATATATTGGGGGATCCAAACTATAGCAAATCGATCTAAGAAACCCACATATATAGTCTTTTAGATTCAACTAACATGTATATATAATATAGCACTTAGACTTGAACAAACAATTAAGGGGAAAATGATGATGCATGTCACACACTCAACATCAACATACCCTTTATATTTTTGAGGAAGAAAATAAAACAAGAAAGTATAGTGTTACAAAAAGAAATATTTATTAAGTGTGCAGTGTATGGTGACCAAACATAATTAAACCCTTTAGTACAAAATTAAAGTAGTTTTTATCATTATTATTACGGAGCTAGGGATTAGGTTTGCAGGCTATAAAGTGGAACATGTATAGCTATAGCTAGTTCCATGTAAAGGAGACAAACCATTTAATTCTTAAAATATGTGTTGAAAACTTTATTAGAAGAAAGAGATAGATCATTGTTGTTGTAAAATAGTGATAAAAGCATAATGATGGTACAAAATGTGGGAGCAAATTTATGGAGCATTTTCTTTAAAATATTGCACATGAGCATGTGTAACCATTGTTAATGTTGAATCAATGTTAATGCATGATATAGGCATGACTCCAAGGGGGATCATGCGTCTTCAAACTTTTGCCTTTATTATTTAAGGAGATTAAGGGAACTTCAATGAGTTATATGACCCATTTTTATATGTGTTATACTCCTTGTGTTATTAAAGGAGGATGGACTATTATGTCTGTCTTATTTAGTATTATTTTCTTCACAATTTTATACTTTTTGAAGCATACATCAACTCTCAATGAATTTGAATATCAATAGTTTGCCCCTATGTTTATGTCATATATCCAAATTTGATTGATTATTCTAATGTTGTATATTAAGGTTGGTAGAGATAGAAGTTTTCATCGCTTAGGTATTGAAGTTTTATAATGAAACGAATTGAATTAGAATTTGAGGCATAAGCAAGTATGTTCACTTATATTCTCATTTGCTATGATAATTGGTTGTATTCACATTGCACAACTTGAGTTTATATATATTTAAAAAAATATTTATCATTAAATAAGTTATTGTTGTGTGATCTAGAATTCACGAGTTTAAGTTTTAAAAATAGGCTCTTGTCAAGTAGGGTAAAATTGCATATGATAGACTCTTTCCATGACCTTTATCATTAATTCAAGTGTATTTCTATGGACATTTAATATTATCACTAATTTATATTTCTTGTCAATAATTTTCTTAATTTACTTGGCTATATTTTTGCAAGATTATTCTTTTTTTTTTTATGGTGTAGAGGAGTTTCGAAAATAACTCAAATACTTGAAACAATAGAGGGTGGCTAATTAATTGCTTGAAAAAGAACAAATTAAAACAGTAAAAAAAGTCAACCATTACAAACACCAGATAAGCTAAAACATCACTAATAAAGAAAAGAAGACCTAATTTAAAAAAAAACAAATCAATTTGTTTAACACAAAATTTTAACCAAATTAAATTAATGATAATTAATTTATCTAAATTTACTAAACTCTTCTAAAGGCCCTTGCACAATGATCACCATATTTCAGCTAACTATAATATCATAGAACTAGAATTTTTAAACAGTGATTTTATAATACCAACTACAAAAGAATTTCATGGTCTTACAATGGTTAAAATAAGATCATGCGATCATAATTACATAGATTGTTAAATAATAATAAATTTTATACATTTAAAGCTTATGAAATCCTGATGCACTCTTTCATGAATGCCCACCTTTTGAATGCTCCTTTAGCAAAATGCTGAAGAATTAGTTGGCAAGATTATGACACAATTATCAGGGAAAACATTAATTTCCAGATGTCAAGAACCTCCAGAACACCTATACGTGATCATGACAAGTTCACATGGCAATGCAGACGGCCGAACATTATGCTGGCAGGAAAGCAATAATGCTTGGGATGCCCCAAAAAAAAACATAAATGATTATTTCAACTTCTAAACTAATTTTGATCAATCCCCTCATCAATTGCCAACCTCCAGTAGCTTGAGCTTCTTTCAAGAAAATGGCTCTTGTTTAAGAACCCCAAACATATAGTTTCTATGCTGGAAAATACATCTAAATCAATTGATGTTTACAGACATGTGTGGAGCATTTATTCTTACAAGTAACCAAAGATAAGAACTAAATCACTTTTGTTTTTTACCTCTCAACATACTGCATCAGTTTGCAGTCAAAGCTTTGTCAAGCAGCACTAACTCAAAATACAAATCCAGGTGGTAGTTCACTCTACAAGTCTAGATTCTCTCAGGCACCAGATGCATATTTTGGGAATGCAACCAAAAGCATAGAAATTGACAAAATATGGACTTAATTACATAAGAAAGGAAATATGTCACATCATATCCTAGTTTATTGAAATGAATGATCAGTTTCCTCAGTCATTTATGTTCTTACTTTATAGTTTACCTAAAATTTTGGGGTACTTAATGACCTTTTGGTCTGACTGAACTGCCTTAACACCACTGAATGAAAGACAGGGAAGTATCTGAATTACCTACCATCTGTCAATTTTTACTGAGCAGCAATAATGAACATATAGGAGTATCATAACAATGCCTAATTCTGATCAGGCTTAAGTTATCTTAATTAAATGACAGAAATCTAAGTAATCTACAAATAAAAACAAACATTTCAGAAACCCTTGTACTTTTTGCAATCTGTTTGTGAGTTGGTCCAGAAGAACTCCAATTCATCATGCAAGTACTGCAGACGGTGAAGCATAGAAAATAACATGCCTTGGATATTAAAAAGAACCATAATTTGACCAGGATCGGAACTTATTGCTTAAGTGGTCCATGGCTTGCTTTTCCCTTCTCAGCTACATCAACACCATTGAATCTGTGGTCCTGTCCTGCATTAAATGATACATATGGACCACCAACAAAATCAAGCTAAGCATGCAGCTGGAATAAGTCATTAAATATGCAAAGTAGGAGGAAAGGTCTAGAGTTACATATAATAATGTCCTATTAATTTAGGCTTCATCGTATCGATAACATCACTCATTAGAAATGGAATGGGACCATCATCACATGATCAGAATTTCAATTTGTTTCACTGGTTAATTCTCATTATATTCAACCAATGCCGTGCTTGAAAGGTAAACCAAGGTTATATCTCAATGAGATCAGTGCCACGCGTGAGTGGTAACACCAAGATTCATCTCAATGAGAGTGTGTCAAGTACATGTTATTGAATAATTAGCTC
Source organism: Kaempferia parviflora (assembly GCA_037177295.1). NCBI lineage: Eukaryota > Viridiplantae > Streptophyta > Magnoliopsida > Zingiberales > Zingiberaceae > Kaempferia > Kaempferia parviflora. The sequence goes on from JBAMIE010000114.1 coordinate 8,598,284, forward strand.
GTGTATAAGAGCTAGCTTTCTTTCAAATAGTTGATAATTATGCTAGAGGCATAGTAATGATAACTAAGCAATAAACAAATTCCTAAGATTAGAGGGAAAAAGGGATACGGTATATTTTCAGTTTGAATAAATTCATATGGCCATTAGAGTAGCACTTGAGGTAGCTATTAAGAATAAAATTCTGTCAAATTTATTGAGAAATTAAGAAGTTTTATGGCACAAAAAGATTTAAAGAATTCAAATAGTGAGAGTGTTTCAAGTAACAGTTGATTTGATAATTATGTTAGGAGGAACAACAATCATAAATAAACAAGAAACAAAATCCTAATTTGATCATGATTTCAATTTTCTTTCTGTTGGCTAACTTGATCATGATTTCAATTTTCTTGCCAACATTTGCAGTGTATGGTTTCATTCACTGCCATAAATCGCATCCTCATAAATTTTAGTTCTTCATGAAGCTCAATTTTATTTCCAAGTACACTTAATTACTTTCAGCTGAACGAAATAACTAAAATTATTTGTATCAACAGCGATCACTTACATAAGTTTTAAAAAAATAAATGACGATGTCTAAGTATAAGCAAAATTTTGCCAGTAAATGGACTCTAGAATCCTATCATACCCACAGAAATTTTGTTGGAAAATCTAACACATGAGTTGTATGGAAATGAAGATGATAACACTAATAAATAATGTTAAAAGAAAACAAACAAAATAACTCTAAAAGACTGAATATATCTCATTTGAACCATGTGACTCCTTAACTTATCAGTTTATAGTTGAATTATACATTGGTGTCAGAACCTATGGTAGGAAAAGCATTCAACACAAGAAAACAACTACCAGAACAAGTAAACAAAAAGAAAAGAAAAAATGTTGAAGAATACACGAAGATTACAGATGTCTAATCCCTGTTTATATGCCACTGATTTGTAGAAAAGGTCCATATACACAACCTGAAACCCAGTTGCAAGAGCTTGTGTGACGTATTCCATTATTGTATAGAAAGTGGGCATCATCTTGTGCTCTCATTCACTGTATTGAAACAGAGAAATAGAAAACTGAGATGATATGAAATAAATAACTTGAAAATCAATATAAATCTAAAAGAAGTAGCATAATTAGGTTAACATCTCTTGCACAATAGGATGCACAAGTAGTTAAAAAGACAAAAAAAAAACCTCTCATCTCACAAAAACAGCACAACTGCACAAGTAATGATGAGTGCCAATAATTCTATCTATGTTCATTAGGTGAAAATTTATCAACCCACAACTAAAAATTCAAGCTAAGGAACAAATTATACACCATCAGTTATCAAGCACACTTTGTAAGCTAACTAAGAGCATAAAAGGCTCAACTAATATTCCTCTGTGATTCTTAAGCAGACTGTGTAGGAATTTGGTTAAAAATTAGAGAAAAATAATTTGAAGAGCTGAAACAGACCAAATTCGAAGACCCAGATTTATTAATAAATATAGCACGAGTTAAACCTTTAGGATTTGATCTCATCATGAGTACTCAGATTACCAATGTGAATGTGAATGTGAAGTCAGCAGTCCATGCCAACCTACTGCACCTTTGATGTTAATCAAAATCAATATATTTTAAAAATATTATACAATATAGGACACTCTTATATCTTGTAGAAATGATAAATTTTGGAATAACATAATTTATTTTCATAGACAATTAAGAAATTTCTTGAAAAACATTTTAAACTTATTATTATAACTGATCCTGTCTGAAATAGGGCGGATGACACCGGGGATGTTCCTCTCTCACAGGTGAAAGATTTGGACTGACTGGATG
>JBAMIE010000114.1:8609704-8626202 GCA_037177295.1 Kaempferia parviflora
ATTGGTACCCATTTTTACTTCAATTAAGCATTGATTGATGATTTTTATTTTTTATTTTTTAAATCAAAATGAGCATTTAAGAAATTTTAAATTTCCCCAATTAGCATACAAAATTCAATTTAATGAATTTATAAAGGGAAGTATTTTTCTTTGGAAATTCTTTAGGCCAAACAAATCATGCTATACTAGTCTTAAAAATATTGGACCTGTTTAGTTTTGGGAAAAAATAGATGAATAGAATTTAGAGTAATGTTAGATTTTTAATTTCATTAAATATTTCGAGTAATTGTACAAAGAATTTATATTAGATAAAAAAAATTTAAAAGTAATTTATAAAAAATAATAACGTTAAAATCGGATAAATATTAGACCTCGTGAATCATTTATCCTAGTGAATTAGTGGATAAGTATTAGAGCGGGTAAGAGAAGAATAAAATTAGGGCAAAGTCCGTTTTATTTTCGCCTTAATCTCGCTTGCTAGCTCTCTCCCTCGTTTGCTGGTGTTGATCTGTTGTGCGCGTGTGGACGTGATCGCGTCGCTTGTGCGATTTCTAATCTCGCGTTCATGGTGACGCCCCGGGTGATGTAAGGTTCTCTTCCAATCTTAAAGTTGAGTTGAAAAAGAATGTGCTTGGAGTTGGAGGTGGGCAAGCAAGGGGATTGGAAGCCTCAGGTGAGGCTACGACTTGGATCGGTCAACGAATTCGGCAGTACCGGCGTAAGTCCTTTATTTTTTATTGCTTTCTCTCCCTCTTTTAGCATTAATTCCTGTTCCTGGTTTTGTGAAGCCGTGCGAATCACCGCCCAATCGAATTGCTGGCCGGAGTTTGATTGGCTGGACCTGGCCTTCACTACGAGTTGGTGCCTCTTCGAAGTTCCCCATCGCAATCGAACTGTAAAGATTGGGTCTTTGGCTTTCGTTTTCCCTTTTCTTTGGTAAAGTCGGGATTTTTGAGCGTTTGTCTCCCGGATTCTGTTGTTTAGTCTAGTTTATTATATCACGCTAGACTTGAGGGTGTTCAATCTGGAAAGCAAATTATAGGGTGCATAAGATATCGATGTGTTACCTCTGGGGGCTTTTACAAAAAAGGATCTGATTCAGGGAAGATTTCATTCTTCAGTAAATTGAACAGTTGGTCGAATTGTCGTCATGGGTTCCAGGAGTGGAGAGAAAGAGGAGGGCCTTCCGGAGTCAAATGATGCTGGAAAACAGTCAAAATTGAAGGCGTCTGACAGCTTTGGGACCAATGATATGTTCTTCAGAGCAGACAAGATTGATTTGAAGAGTTTGGATATCCAGTTAGAGAAGCAACTCAACAAGGTATGGACAAAGGGGAAAAGTTTTTCCAAAAGGCCCAAGGAGGAATGGGAAATTGATCTGTCGAAGCTGGAAATCCGCTATGTCATAGCTCAAGGAACATATGGAACTGTCTATCGAGGATCTTATGATGGCCAGGATGTTGCAGGTGCTTTTTCTCTTACATTCCTGATAAAAGTTTGATGCCCAATTTTTACTCTATCAAGCATTGTGATTCCATAGAGATATTTGCATTATACAATTCTTGACTTTTTATCTTGGTACGATAATTTCAACTTTGTAACTCCAGTTAAATTGTTCATATTTCTGGATAAGTAAAATTATAATGTTTGTTTTTATCAGTAATATTCTATTAAAGATCTTTCAGAAAGATGCCTAATTTAGGCGCTGCCACCAATGTTGTTTAGATTAGTGAAGCTAATGAAACCTGTTTTGAGCTAATAAATCAATACAAGTTAATGTAGCAAATTTCAGATAATTAATTCACGCCCTTTAGAAATTTACCTATTGCTATATAAAGCTCACCTTTATCTTCTTAAAAAAAATATCAATTGTTATCGATGAGTCATGTTGTAGAAATGGTAGGTCTGGACATTGGAAGTGTACTGTGTCAAGGATGAGGTTAGAAAAGAAATAAGATTTAAGTGTTTTCAACACCTGAAAATTGAATATCGTAAATAGATAACTACAATGCACAGTCGTAGGACATATGAAATATAAACACTTGCAAAAGATCAACACTGGAAAATTGAATAGTTTAAATAGATAATTTCACAATGCATAGTAGTAGGATGTATGCAATAACAAGCAATTACAAAAGATACTTCCAAACTAGCTAACATGGAATACCTGTGTAAAATTTTAGTAAATCCTGTATTATAGGGTGAATATATGATGCCACTTTCATAGTTTTTATAACATAAGAGAACTTCATGGAAATTGCCACTGTAATTGAAATCCAATTCTCTATCCATTTAACCATCATATCTATGTAGTATTTATTAGAAATTAAACATTAAAGTTATAGTTGTCTGAGAACTAACATGTGTACAAGTCTTTGCAGTAGCAACATCAATATTGGTGTGAACTAAGAAAACTTTTTCATTGCTATCTCAATCTGGTTATTATCCTGAACATCCCTGTTCAAGGATATCTACCATTCTTTCAGATCAATGGTTGGTTGATAGTGTCATTTTTTAAGATGAAAATTGAATTTTTACTAGGGTTCTCTAATATATTACAATTTTACAAAAACTGTGCCTAAAATATTGGTTTTTAAACAATCTCTCTCATATTATAGTGAAAGTGTTGGACTGGGGTGAAGATGGTATGGCCACAGAAGCTGAAACTGCTTCTCTTAGGGTATCATTTCAGCAGGAAGTTGCTGTTTGGCATAAACTTGACCATCCAAATGTTACAAAGGTAAGAAAGTTATTGGAGCTGCAACATCAGTCAAAAGCTTTAACCAATGATTAAATAAATAGGATTGATGGCTTCATTTGAAGTGCTGTTAATGGTTTGATTGGTGTGTAAAAACCCTGTCATTTTTTAATTTTCTCTTGACTGCATTTGTTTTGGGAGTATTTTAACCTGCAGGAAATTAGTTGTTACCAATTTCTAATAAATGAATGTTGGCTACTTTTTTATGCTTGAAAACTTGTTTGACCTTCCTGCAGTTCGTTGGTGCATCAATGGGAACAACTGATCTTAAGATTCCAACAAAGAATTCCTCAAGCAGCGAAAGTATTTCACATCCTGCTCGAGCATGTTGTGTTGTTGTTGAGTTTCTTCCAGGAGGAACACTAAAACAATATTTGTTCAAGAATAGGAGAACAAAACTTCCCTATAAGATTGTGGTTCAGCTTGCATTAGATCTGTCTAGAGGGTGACTAATTTTATAAATTAATCATTTTTGGTTTCTGTAAAAACTATCCCTTTGTGAACCATCATGTAAGACATCTCTTTATTTGGCAGATTAAGCTATTTACACTCGAAGAAAATTGTGCATCGAGATGTCAAAACTGAGAACATGCTACTGGATGCCCAAAGAAATCTTAAAATTGCTGATTTTGGTGTTGCTCGGGTTGAGGCTCAGAACCCAAAGGACATGACTGGCGAAACGGGTACCCTTGGCTACATGGCTCCAGAGGTCCTTATTTCTGTCTTTTTTTGTGTGCGCGTGTCTTGACTTATCAATTATTCTGATAACCGTTAACACTGTTAAGTTGAGAATTGCATGCCTTTCAATAATTCATACCGCACAGGCATTGACCAACCTTTGACTCTTGTACTCTTCAAATATCCCCGTTGTATCTGTGTACGGCGCTGCCATTTCAAGTGGCACTCACAATTCCTGTTATACATGTAAAGTTTTTTAGAAACAATCATGCAGGACACTTAGATTTAAGTTCGTGACATGCACATTACAATTACATTCCAGAAAGTAATGACACCTGATATTGGAATTATAGATCAATATATAGTTTTAAATCATTCATGGTAGTTCAATTTGTACAGGTTCTGGATGGTAAGCCTTACAACCGGAAGTGTGATGTGTACAGCTTTGGTATTTGTTTATGGGAGATTTATTGCTGTGACATGCCATATCCCGATCTCAGCTTTGCCGAAGTCTCATCAGCTGTTGTTCGACAGGTATGCTTTTTTCATGAGTTCATAAACCTCTTACTTTTGATACAAACCTTGAACTTGAAGTGAGTGTTACTAGGATATTTAAGCATGTTAAATAGCAGCCCTAACCTGCTTCATTGCATCACAGAATCTACGACCAAATGTTCCTCGGTGTTGTCCGAGCGCAATGGCGAGCATCATGCGCAAGTGTTGGGATGCAAATCCAGAGAAAAGGCCTGATATGGATGACGTTGTGCGGCTTTTAGAGGCACTGGACACAAGCAGAGGAGGCGGTATGATCCCTGACGACCAAGTAAATGGTTGTTTCTGCTTCAGACCTAAACGTGGCCCATAGGCACTTTCCTCTCGATCTCCTTGCAAAGACCTTTCTTCTTAGCATTCAGTAAACAACTCGAGGATGTCACAACTCCACATTCGTGCTTTGGGGAGTTCTGTTGCGTTCGTCCGATGCTTCAGTCTCTGGTTGCAAAAAGTTTCCATTGATTAGCCTTTTGTTTCTGTTTTTCGCTGTGTTTTCTATTTGAAGTGTTGGTTGTTGAATAAAAGATAACAACATGAGCTGTGACATTCGCCAAACAAATAATTCTGCAGTTCTGTTGCTATTCGGCACCAATAATATTCAATGTCACTCTTTTTTTTTTTCTTCAAGATAAGAGCACCTTGATGATCTTTGTTTGCCGTAAAATGGCAAATGTTTTCGGAAATTAGCTAGCTTGATAATTTTGCAAACATAAAAGAGCTTTTATGCTGTGATATATCTTTTTTTGGAATGATAACAGTGGTTGGTTGATGATATAGCAAAATACAAATCAATCATAATTTAATATTGTAAAATGATCTTTTGAGGAGGTAGTGCCTTTCTTGTAAGGTGGTAACTGAAAGTATCAGCTAATCATTTGAAATGATCTTGTGAGCATTGAAAACCCTAATATTCTCAAACCAACTAGAAAAAGGCATTCAACTCTGGATCGATTACATTAGATACGATTCGATTCGATTCCATTCGAACAGAGTATTGGAAACCTCTATTCAGACAGCTACCAAACCGACAAAACCGACGGCGAAGGATTCTCTGGGTCACTCAATACAAAACACAAATTAGTAATTCGATCCGATAGGATCATGATCTTGTTCTTGAATATTCTTTGCTTGTAGTCGCAGTAATAATGCAACGATGATGTGTTCCTAGAGTCCATGACTCAAAGTGGCCACTTTCGACTCCCACTCCAAGAGTGATCCATCCTATTGAGTGTGTATCACTTAGGGGCATTTTCTGCCATGGACAAGTGACCACTTTCTCTCTTCTTCTTCTTTTTCCCTTCCTCCATTCCCACAAAAGGATTCTTCTGCCCCCACAACACCTGAAGAGGAGCCAACAAGTCATGGAATGATGTACAAAACAAAATGAGATGGGTCATGGCACATTTTGTCCAATTTTCAACACCATATAACTTTTTTTATTCGAATCAAGTGTTCTTTGTCGTATCTAACTTTATTAGACTTAGTAAATAATAATAATAATAATAATAATAATAATAATAATAATAATGGATCTTTTATCCTATTATACTGATGAAATTTATATTTATATATCTTTATATGATATTGTCTATTTTTGAGCTTAAGACTTAAGGAATTTATAAAAGACCTTATAACATTGGACATCTTTCATCTTATAAACTTATATATTAGAGAATTACTCTTTTTCCCCTAAAGTAATTGAATGTCACTAACTATGGGAGTAACAGATGTTATGAGTTGGTATTACTCATGTCAAACAATTCAGTATCACCACTCCACGTTAAAATACAGACAAATAAATCATTTGAGATATTTTATCTCAACACAAGGACCGAAAGAGATCAAACAACTAATAAAATATTATATATTTACTAAAAATTTATCCCAACGAATGATCAAACATTCATGTAAATATTAACGGTGTCATTCTGTTAGAGGATGGATCATATCAAGTGACGTCAAACATGGGATGGCCAATTTAGTTGAGAAGCGCTCACGGTGTCCGATTCAAAAGTCCAATATTCCTTAGTTGTATATCTCATTTTAAAAAGTCTCTATAAATATACTATAATTGAAAATCAAATCATAAATACCTAATAATAATTGAATGCGCTTCACTCACCCCAGTCCGGCGGTTGGGGGTGGGGTGGGGGCGGTGGGCGGCGCCGGCGGAATGTCACCACCAATATATTATGAAGTAGTGGGTGTGATTGGCAATCACTGGATGGTCTTAATTGGACCTAATTATTCCAAAAGTGCACAAATTTCCATGTGTGGGACCCAAGATTGGGGTATGATGCAAGTGGAAGCTTCACCAATTACTAGGTTATTGATGCACTCGATTACAAACCCTAAACTTTTCTGTGATATAATCAAGCAGTAGACTGGTAGCTTTGTCCTTACCCTCCACATCAAGCGAAGATCTTTTGGAATTTGGAGCCAAAATCATGATTCATAGGAAAGCTAGAATGTCCACGGTGTGCTGGTTAAAGTATAAAAAGTTATTATATAAGATTTTAAAGTTAAAATTTGACGTATCTAAATATATCTCTCTCATATTTGAACAAGTGAATCACGGTTTGACCACATTAGAAAGCGATAGAATAAAATACATATATATCCTAAAAAGTACACTTAAATCAATTCAAAATGGTAAAAATCAATAGGGGGTTTCAAATTATATTTAAAAATAATAATTAAAGAGATCCTCTCATAAGATGTTTTATCTTAAACTATCTCTTTTTGAATATTAGTGTAGTAGTGTAGCTACTACAATATTATTCTTTACTTTAAAAGTTATTATAGTAGCTAATTGACCAGCTACAATTAACTGCTAAAAATTATTCTTTAATTGCTACATTGTATAAAAAAACGGCTAATTAGTTTTTATAATTATTTTAAAATAATTTTGCTAAAATTTATTTTTTTAACTAAGCTGGTAAAGAGTATTTTGATACTATAAATTCAAGTTTATGATTTAAAATTTAAGATTTAGAGTTTAGCTATCATATGGAGAAGTTATTTAGTAGCTACTATAACATTTAGAAGTTATTTGAGAAATAAACTATTTTATTAAAATTTTAAATGTTAAATCATAAATTCTAAACACTATATATTAAAATATTTTTTTTACCAACTTAGTTAAACTTATTTAAACTTAATTAAAATTATTTTAAATTGATTAAAATCATTTGTAAACCCTTTAGTAATTATGTAGTAGTTATTGCAACATGTAAAAACTAATAAATAGCCAGTATAATATTACAATAATATTATATTATGTTACATATTATAACAATTATTTGGTAGTTTCTACACATGGTAATAACTAGTCAAAGAAAATATCCAATGGAGCGTCGTTTTAAATTTTTTTATATAAAAGGCCTTTTCATTTTTGTCCATTCAAATAACATTAACTATATATTTTTTAATAGAGAATTTATATGTTACAGCGAGTGGTAGGAGATTTTCTCTCCAATGAGTAGCCTAAAAAAATGGGTTGTCTCTATAAACTACCATAAGCATCTTTAAATTTATCTTGATAGTCGTTAGAAAATTTTCCTAGGGTCAAACCAGTTCTCTCGATTAGTTAATTCAAAGAATGCAATATCTCAATTGCACACAAACATTTTAATTGGTGGGACAAAGGATTGAAGAAAGAAGATTAAGGATCGTGGTTAATAGTTAGATCTTCTTGGTGAATAAAAATTCTGTTTCTAGTTTTTAAATAGATTTACAAAATTTAAAAAGAAAAGAAATACAATTTTAGAATATTTTGGCAGACATAGAAAAGTTTGGTGGACTCGCTTTCTCCACTAGATTCCTGCTCGGTTCTTGTTGTTTAGTGCACGGGACGCTGGAGCGAGGTCCCTCGGTTGACGGTGGAACCACGATTTTCCCTTATTTTGCAGCAGCTTCTCAGTCCGCTGGCCCATCGCTGTTGCGAGATCTCTTAAATCGGCGTGCCGAAAACTCCAATCGGGCTCGGTCCTCTCCTTCTTGTTCCTTCTGAAACCTCCGGTTTTGCTGCTGTTCGCCATCGGGCGGGCGGGCCGAGATTGGTTAAATATTCTCTGGGCGGCTGCATGAAGGAGTGCTGGAAAGATGAGAGATGAGCGCTCGGTGAAAAGCAAGGTTTTTCCTGCCTAAAGATTTGATTTTTTTTCTTATGTCATTGTTCATGCTGCTGATTGATCTACTTTTGGGGCCCTTTTCATTGCGACGGCGAAGCTGTCTTGGACGAAGAAATTTGTCAAGAAATGGCTCAACGTTCAGGGCAAATTTGAGGGTTTTCAAGTGCATTCTAATGTTGGTGGAGGTGTGCCATCTCTCCTTGAGCTTGGCATTCGTCCTGCTAAGAAGATTCTTCTTCAATCCTTGTTGTTGTGTGTTGTTTCAGGAAGAGATAGCTGCACCGTGAGGGAGACATTCAAAGTGAATAAAACTATAGCTGGTAACAATTGTTAGACCAAGCAGCTACTTTTGATTCCCTTGAAACCCTAGAACTCCTTTCTTAGTATTTCCTTCATGGTCAGCAAGTCTGAACAAGCCTAGTTCGGATCAAGTTGGAGAAGGAAGATTTGATGTCTCTTTAGCTCAAGCTACCTGTGCTGAGGACTACAAGTAATCAATTTTCTTCTCTTCTTTCTTTATGTGATCAAAATCCAGCACTCAGATTCCATTGTGATATGATACTTTCTTGTTTCTAGAATATTTGTGTCGACGTGGAATGTTGGTGGAAAGTCTCCATCAAAGAGTTTGAATCTTGAAGGATGGCTCCTTGCTACACCCCCTGCAGACATATATGTCTTAGGGTAGAATTCTTCATTCTTCTTTAAATTTGAAGGTGTTGGATGAATATTTAGGCTATTAGCTTTTATTTTTTTTATTTTCAGATTTCAAGAGATTGTTCCTCTCAATGCCGGCAATGTTCTTGGTGCAGAAGACAAGCGGCCGGCGAAGAAATGGTTGACACTCATCAGAAAGACACTGAACAGTCTGCCTGGTACATATAGTTGTGGAAGCTGCAGCACACCATCTCCTGTTCCGAATCCTCTTGTGGAGTTAGATGTTGATTTTGAAAATTCTTCCGTGAGGGAGAAGAGTTCATCATTCATGCACCGATGTTCGTTATGTTCCCTGAGCCGTAGTTTAAGAATTGATTCTGATACCATGGTGATACAACCATGGATTGATCGTAGGTATAGCGTCTGTGACAGAGTAAGCATTGGAAGCAGACCAAGTGACTTTGATCCCTGCTTCATAAGTGGAGATTCATCTGATGATGAGAAAGTCGGGGGAGAACCACTTTCTACAGCTAGTTACTCACCAGCGTCATTTGTGTATGGTGCTCAGTCCTGTAAGGAAGAAAGAGGCCGATCATCGTTGGACTCTAGGTAATCCTGCATTGAAGTTACTTGATCAGTTTCATTTGGTTAAATGGCAATGTATATTTTCCTGTTTGAATGCAGTTATTGCTATTGCTTGATCACAAGTAAGCAGATGGTTGGCATCTTTCTAACGATATGGGCGCGAGACGAAATTAGAGACAGTATACAGAACCTGAAGGTTTCATGTGTGGGCAGGGGTTTGATGGGTTATCTAGGCAATAAGGCAATCAGATTAATCAATTTTTTGTTTTGGCAATATCTGATTTTCTAAACAATATAATGACACTTTTTTTTTTCTTTTCCCTATATTTGATCCTTGGACTTCTCGTTGCTTGATGCTTTTCTATGTACTTTTTCTTCAGGGTTCAATATCGATCAGCATGACTTTGCAAAGAACAAGCTTCTGCTTCATATGTAGTCATTTAACCTCAGGAGAAAAAGAGGGTGATCAACGACGGAGGAATTTAGATGTTCTGGAGATTCTAAGAAAGACTAGGTTTCCTCGAATTGACAGCATATGCAATGAGAAGTCTCCTGAAACAATTCTCGAGCACGAGTAAGTTTTCTTCAGTTTTCACAACTTGCTTCTTAGTCATCTTTTATCTCATGTCTAATTTATGTTACGGTTCCAGTCGAGTTATATGGCTTGGTGATTTAAATTACCGGATTGCTCTTTCCTATCAGTCAGCTAAGGCTCTAGTTGAAATGTGCAATTGGAGATCGTTGTTGGAAAAAGATCAGGTGGTTTGGCTTTTTCATTTTCAGTTATTGCATAATCGTCGTACAAACTTTAACCTTATTCTCATCAGGTGTTAAGAATATAAATCTTTATTCAAGGCATCAAAAGCTTTATGTTAAGGAGATGAATTGTTCATTTGTTCTTCAATTCATTGTTATTTCAGGTTTCCATTAACTTCTTTTTTAATAACACAGTTGCGAATAGCGCAACGTCGGGGCCATGTTTTTGATGAATGGAAAGAAGGAAACATATCCTTTCCTCCTACCTACAAATATTCAAACAACTCAGATAGATACACAGGCGATGGAATTTGCTTGAAGGAGAAGCGAAGGACGCCTGCATGGTAGATTTTAGATGATATGTTGATGTGTTCTTCCCTGCCTATAGTCTATTATCGACATCGAAGCTAAGTGGTATTCCTTTATGAAGGTGCGACCGGATTTTATGGTATGGGAGAGGCCTTACTCAGTCTGCTTATGTACGCGGAGAATCTAGATTCTCCGACCATAGACCTGTATACTGCATATTCAATGCAGAGGTCGACCAAATCAAGAACAACATGAGCTGTTCTAATTCTCATTTGGACTCGGAAGTAATGAGGTATGATAGTATTTTTTTTTTTTTTAAAAGATGAGATGATGTCCGTATTTATTATCTTTGATCATATTCCTTCTAGGGATTGAGCCAATTACAACTTCTTCATCCATGAAACCCCAAAGTCAAGCAAGCATCGATATGTTTTTTCCAGATTTCAGAGCTCCCTCATCTTTTGTTCGGACAGGTACAAGTACTTTTTACTAGAACCAGTTTTGATCTTTTTGGTGCATAGTAATTATCTATCAATGTTGTTTCTGTCTTAATTTTGCCTAAAAAATATTAATAAAGAGAAAGGTGTTCTTTGAAATTCTGTCCGCCAGGTAAACAGGCAGGCTGCTTTCCTTTCTCTCTTCTGAGAAACTTCCTCTGTCCAACGGCCGGCCGGATTTTCTACTATAAGATAAGACTCCACGCGGCAGCCTTCGTCTCAAAGTATTGGGAAGATGCAGCCGCCGCCGCTGCCGGCGGCAACGGGGGCTATCACCCTCCGGAAGTTCGACCTTGCCGACGTCGACGACTACATGGTGTGGGCCTCCGACGACCGCGTCACGGCTCTCTGCCGATGGGACAGCTACACCGACAAGGAGGCCCTCCTCCGGTACATGCGCGACGTGGTGGTGCCGCACCCCTGGTACCGCGCCATATGCATCGACGGCCGCCCTATCGGCGCCATCTCCGTCTACCCCGGCACCGGGTGCGATGGGTGCAAGGGCGAGCTGGGCTACGTGCTAGCCGCCGCCCACTGGGGCCGTGGCCACGTCACGGAGGCGGTTCGGCAGGCGATGGCGACCGTGTTCCAGGAGCTGCCGGGGCTGGAGCGGGTGGAGGCGCTGGTGGACGTCGACAACAGGGCGTCGCAGAGGGTGCTGGAGAAGGTGGGCTTCCAGAGGGAGGGCGTGCTGAGGAAATCCATGCTGCTCAGGGGAACTACCAGGGACATGGTCATCTTTAGCTTTCTCTCCACCGATCCTTTGTTGCCTTAGCTTCCAAGCGATCATCTCAATGATTTCCTTTACTGTTAATGAAGCTGTTCTAAAGTAACTATTCTATGAAAAAAGGTTCTATGATCTGTAAATTATTCATTTTTATTATCTACAAGAATTTTGGTTCATTAGGATTACCTGTTATGGATAAGATCGGATCCTTCATGATTCAATTCAGTACCGGAAGGTAGAGCAGGGGCCTCAATAATGACGAACAGACAGAGCCATGGAGCACGAATCCCTGTATCAAACATATCATGGATAACAATGCAAAATATCTGAACAGGCAAAAAAATTCATTATTTTCCTCAAGTGGAACAGCATGACTGATTAACATCCTCTCTGATAGCTCGCTGAATTCCTTCCCTGACAGTAAAATTTTAACAACAAAAACAAAAAACTACAGGTAGAAATACTTTTGAATCATTTTCATCTCTTAGGATCATAATCCAGAACCACCAAAAGAATTGAAGATCATGAAACAAGGGTATGCACAGCTAGATTGCCTGAAAATTTTGATAGGTTGAACTTGCATTATATTTTGATTGATGTCTCTTCCAATAAACTGTCTGCGTTACTGAGCTTCTCTTCTTTGTAGCACTCACTACTGCAGAAGGCTTTCTCACCTCTGAAAGACAAGAAAAATGTCCATATTACATATGACCATGTGAAGGAAACATACTGAATCACTGCAATTCCAAGAACTGAAGTACTGCAATGATCTCTATTCAATTTTTTGAAGATAACAAAAGGTTTAATCACTGTTTTAACTGTAACATGGTGTAAGAATCATTTCTTCGACAGTGGAAAATTTACTAATAGAGGGGGCACATGAAAGGTCACTTTCCCTACCAAATCCAGGTGAAGTAACCCTAAATTGGAGGCATGGAGACATTTGATTAAATTTACTTTTCGCAGATCATGAAGGTAGCCATTACCAAAGATTAGGGGACCTCAGCAGTGAACACTGGAGACATGAGGCCCCAGTAACAATGGCATGGACAGGGCCTAGTGCATGGAATTCTGATCGGAACATTACTCCAACAACACAAAAACAATCGGTGGGAATCAAAACCTTGCTCTCCGAATGCACGACTAAACCTCAGACAGAATTAAGCAATATTCAATTAATCAAGAGCCAGGAATTTGCCTAGGTAACAAAGCATTAATCTCATGACTGTTGAGCTAACCCAATGAGAGAAAAAAACTAGTACATGGGCCTCTACAGAAAATAAGCTCTCACATGAGTGGTTCCACAGCACAAGCAACTATAGAATAATTTTCAGGCAGATCTTGAAGGAGTAACTCTCCATTTATGATTACAATCTACAATCCAAGATTATGTCATTAGTACCTCACTTAGAACGAAGATTTTGATACTAGTACTGGTTTGCATATTGCTTAGTTCAATTTTGTAGAAGCTAGTCAATGGAAAAGAATTGAACAAAAAAGAGGAGCATAGCCTTTTTGTTGTCAAGATTTGCAAGACTATGTTAGAGAAGAATAGAAACTCAAACTTAAATCCATATCTACTGTAAATGTAAGCTTAACCAGCCATAAGGGAGCATATACCTATATATGATGTTGTCATTTCCTTGGCCAAGATTCCTCTTGCACGTATAGCAGAAGCTCAAGAAATCATTGCTAAGGTGGTCTCTGCTATCAGTTGATGCAGGGCTGCTGCTTTCAGTGGAAGCAGTGAACCCATCTTCACAGCTCTCCACTATGCAATTGTCAAAAATGTGCGTGGTTCTTGGATTTGGACCATGAGATATCACACAAGTGTATTCCTCCAAGAGTTCCATCTCGGTGATAGAGATGCACCCAGTAGAAACCTTAGGTGAAGAAGAAACCGGCATCTCCAATCCCAGAGAATTCCGAGCAGGGGAGAGAAGAGCCAGTTGGGATTCTTTGTTCTTGACGCCAAACTCTATCGGGGATCCGACCGGAGACATCGAGCCAGGACAAAGGGAAGGAATCCGGATCTTGAGCTGCGACCCAAATACCACCATCCTAGTCTTCGATTTGAGGTAAGCTTCGGCGGATTTCTCGTCGTTGAGAGCGTCAATGATACCGAGCCCAACAGCCTCGGAGTCGCCAAATGATCCGGAGTGTCGGTTGTTCTCTCCGCCACTGGATTTGGCTGCGTTGAAGAAGAGATGGCGGCCGATCGAGGGCAAGCTCTTGGTCTCAAGTATGGAAGTCGGGCTCATGGCGGTTTCGGAGTCCGAGGAGGTACTTGAGGAAACCCCAACAAAGAGCCTTGGGGAGGGGAAGATTGAGAAAGCCCTGGACTTGTTGCCGCAGCAGCTGCTGGAAGAAGGGAGGGAGTGGAGATCAGACATTAGGGCTTGTTTTCCACCGATTGCTCTCGATCTCTTCCTCAGCATCCCGTTCGCCAAATCCTTGAAGCCGTTAAAGTTTCAAAAAGTGAGGAAAAAAAAAATAAGGGATTCTGCTTCCAAAAAGAGAAAAGGTGACAATCAGAAAACATGAACAGACCTAGGGTTCGGTACTCGAATCTTCTTGTGCCCTGTGCCTCCACCGCACAACTTCGAATGATCCAAAGATTGCAATTTCAAACTAGAACACGAAAAAAAAACAAAAAGAAGAACAGATTGTTCGCAGAGCGCGATCTTCCTTAATCTTTTCGGATCAAAGCAACACTTTTTAGGAAATTGTTTCAGTAAAACAGAACACAATGCCTAGTTGATC
Organism: Kaempferia parviflora; assembly: GCA_037177295.1. Lineage (NCBI taxonomy): Eukaryota > Viridiplantae > Streptophyta > Magnoliopsida > Zingiberales > Zingiberaceae > Kaempferia > Kaempferia parviflora. The sequence continues at coordinate 8,624,117 of JBAMIE010000114.1, forward strand.
CTGATTCCAGTCGCGGAAGTTTCAATCTCAGAAAAGAAGAACGAAGAAGTTGAACTTGAATCTTAAAAATCCAAATTCGAGTAGAGAAAACTCATCAAGGTGGCGCCTTTCGCCTCCCTCGATCGCTCTCCGTGAGAGCGGCATATCAAAATGACAAAATCTGTCGCTTGGCATCAAAGATTTGGCGGAGGCGATGAAGCTCTTGGCTCTGTGCTCACCTTTCTGGAAATGAGTGCTTATTTAAAGCGCGATGCCGGGTGGGAAACCTGCTTTTGGATAGGAAATCATATCGCTACACGTGTCAAATGGTTGGGCCATCCTGCGGCCATTAAGATCATAATTACACATTTTAAGCTGAAAATGAAATTCCAATCATTCTAAAAATGAGTCACATTATGATTTTTTTAATCAATTTTTTTATTCAGATATATACGGATTAAATTTCACCGCAACAAGAAGACGAAATATTTGGCAAAACTTGCACACTATAGTTTCAGTAGTAACAAACTAACAATTATATTTGGATTATTAAAAAGTTGAAGTTTTTTACCCAAAATCAATGGAATGATTAATTCTCTAGAATTTACCTATGATTATTTGTCAAATTTTGTTGAATTTGTATGGTGATTAATTTATTAGTTTTTTTTTAATGCTTAGTGCTTCTCTATTTATTCGAGTGGTCAAAATTTTGGTAAGATTAAACTGATCTCAAAAAATTAGATATTATCAATTTAAAAAATTGATTTTTAATTAATTAGTTTTTAAAATGTCCGGAGGATAATATCTGATGTTGCAACCGTAATCATGTCAAACTCTATCATTTTCGAGGCTTAAATGGATTATTGACTTACATTTGGTCATTCAATTGAATGACATTTATTATATATATATAGGCGATTTGATCTGGTACGATCAAAAAAATTTTTTTTTTTAATTCATCATTCATTGCACATAACTTTCATACTATCCCTCTCTTATCCTTAAGAAATAAATTCCAAGAGTCTCTTGGAATTTATTTTTGTGATATATTTCTTTCAACTTTTTATCGAACTACTACGTAGATAAAGTTTCAAAATTACTAAATTATATAGGATAATTTTGAAATGACAAAATCATATATCTACTTCCCATTTTACCCCAAATTAGTCGAATTTACTTCTATTTGAAAATCAATCGATGGATATTTTTTTTACAGGTCGAATCCATTTATCTCTATGTTGAAATTTTAAATTTTCAAGGAAATCAATCGACTAATTTATTTTTTTTTAATCATAGTCAATTTTGAGCAAAATCGGTTTATAACCAAACGAACTCAAATTAATATGAAATTAGTTCTTATATGTTTAGTTGTTCTCCTAATTAGGAACAATGATTTTTTAACATATATTAAGAAAAATAATTTTTTGAACATGAATGTGTTCGAAAATTTAATTCATGTTCAAAAAATCATTGTTCTTAATATATTGGGCTAAATTGATATTTGGGGGCAAAAATATAATCAAGAGAACTAGTGAAACGCATAATAGCTAGTTTCATGTTAATCCGAGGTTGTTTGGTCTATCAGTCAGTTTTGGGCAAAACTGACTAGTGGACCAAATATCTTTGGATTGACATGAACTAGTTAAATGTATTCGTCTAGTTCTCTTAATTATAGTCATACCCTCAAACGTCAATTTGACCCAATATATTGAGAGTAATGATTTTTTAAATACGAATGTATTCAAAAATTCTAATTAGTGTTCAAAAAATTATCTCAATATATTAATCAAATTGATGTTTGAGGGCATGTATATAATCAAGAGAATTAAACGAACATAGGAATTAATTTCATGTCAATTCGAGTATGTTTGGTTCATCAACCAGTTTTAGGAGCAAAAAATTTAATTCGTATTCAAAAAATCATTGCTCTTAATATATTTAGTCTGATTGATATTTAAGGGCGTGGATATAATCATGATAACTAGCTGAATATATAGGAGTTAGTTTCATGTCAATTTGAGGTCGTTTGGTCTATCAACTAGTTTTGGGAAAAATCAACTTATGGACCAAATATGTTGATAGACTAAACATTCGGATTGACATGAAA
>JBAMIE010000114.1:8650941-8675751 GCA_037177295.1 Kaempferia parviflora
CTAACTAAACCCTTAAATCAAAGGGATTTCCTACTCTAGATACACAGCTGTTCAACAGCTGTGTATTTATGATGTTTTATTGTTGTACAAGTTATCTGCAGTTTTATTGCTGTACATGCTGTTCGACACTCCCTCATATGTTTTCCATTCCCAGCTTGACTATAAGATTATGAAATCTAGAACTATTCAATCCCTTTATTAATACATCAACCAATTGTAGTTCTGAAGGGACATATGACATACACATTAATCCTTCCTCCAATTTTTCCTTTATGAAATGTCTATCAATTTCAATATGCTTAGTCCTATCATGTTGAATAAGATTATGAGCAATATTGGCAGCTGACTTATTGTCACAATAGAGTTTCATGGGACATTCTCATTTGATTTTCAAATCATCCAGAATAATCTTTAACTAGAGTAATTCACATAATCCTTAAGCAATGACTCTAATTCTGCTTTTGCCGATGATCTTGCCACCACATTTTTTCTTTCTGCTTCTCCATGTCACTATATTACCACTCGAGAAAGGACAATATCCTATAGTTGATCTTATATCCACTAGAGATCCTGCATAGTCTGCATCTGTATAGACTTCTAAAGATAGCGTCTCGTTTTTCTTGAACAAAATGCTATTCTACGGAGTGCCTTTCAAGTAATGCAATACTCTATAAGCAGCTTGAAGTGAGATTCTCTTGGATCATGCATGAATTGGCTAATCGCACTCACAGTATATGTAATGCCTGGACGAGTGTGATCAAGATAGACGAGTCTACCAACCAACCTCTAATACATCCTTTTGTCAACAACTTGTTTTTTTTTAGCTTCTCCTATCTTGTGATTTGGATAAATAGATCGGTTTACACCCAATCTTCCTTGTTTCGGCTAACAAATCATCACATACTTTTGTTGAGAAATAAAAATTCCTTTGGTAGAGTATCTACCTCAATACCAAGGAAGTACTTCAGTTTTCCTAGTTCCTTTATTTCAAACTCCTCTACCAATTTCTGCTTTAGATCATGTTTTTCCTTTTCATCATTTCCGGTTATAATGATGTCAAGTACATAGACTAGAAGAGTTGTCACCTTCTCTGCACTTGAGTGCTTAATGAAGAGAGTATGGTCCCTGGGCTTTGGTTATACTTAGATTTCTTCATGACTTTTACAAATCATCCGAATCATGCCCTAGGAGATTGTTTTAGACCATAAAGAACCTTCGTCAATTTACATAATTTGTTATCAGTATACCATGCAAATCCTAGCGTGGGAGGTTCATATAAATTTTTTCATCTAAATTTCCGGAGATATGCATTCTTCACATCATATTGTCGAAGTTGCAAATTGAAGTGTGCAACCAAAGATAGTAGAACTTTAATAGTATTTATTTTTGCAACTAGAGCAAATGACTTGTGATAATCTACTCCATAAGTTTGAGTATAACTTTTAGCCACGAACCTAGGTTTATATCTCTCAACGAATCCATCTGCTTTGTATTTCAATGTGAAAATACACTTACAATTAACAATGTTCTTCCCCTTTGACTTATCAACAACCTCCCATGTCTTATTCTTTTCTAATGCATCCATTTCCTCCCTCATGACATCCCTCCATTCCCCTTTTGATAATGCCTCAAAATCAGTGTAGGGAATAGTCATGGTATTTAGACTCGCAATGAATTTTTTATGGGCCAGTGATAGATGTTAAAAGAAATATAGTGAGATAAAAGATAAAGAGGGTGTTTGGTGCATTCTCTAGTACCGTTTCTAAGGGCAATGTGAAGGTCAAGACTATCTCTTAGGTCAATGGATGATTCAGTGATTTGAAAAAGTGGGTCAGATCTTACCATGATCCCAGCATCAGGGTTGGAGGTTTGTGGTTGGGTTCTTGGACTTGTATCGCTTCTGAAGCGACCTTTCTCCTTGAATACACTTGAGGAATACTTGGAGTATCATGAGAAATACTAGAAGGAAAGGAAGATGGAGGTGACTCAGTACGGACCTAGTAGGAGGAAGATAAAAAGCGTTAATGGTTCAAATGACTCCCAAGTACTATCTTCTGTCACTGAAATCTCTCCTTGAGGATATAATTTGGAGAAGAATGGGGTAAGTTCAAAGAAGGTAACATTTTCCATGATGTGAAACTTTTGAGATGAAGGGTGGTAACACTTGTACCCTTTTTGAGTGGACGAGTATAGGAGGAAAACATATTTGATGGCACGAGGGTCTAGTTTATCTCGTTGTGAACCATGGATACAGTCAAAGGCAAGTGCACCCAAAAATCCTAGGAGTGAGTACATTTGTCGTTCGAAAATGATAGAAATTATGGAGGAGATGCATAGGACTTTTGTTGTCTAAGACACGCGAGGGAAGTCTGTTTATCATGTATGTGGCATTAAGAACAGCTTCTACGCAATAGGATTTGGGGACATTATTGTGGAAGAGAATGATACGAGTAGTGTTGGGTAAATGTCCATTTTTCCTTTTTGCTATTCCATTCAATTGGGGTGTATGAACACAAGATGAATTATGAATAATCCCTTGGGATTGGAAATAAGAGGGCAAGGTTTGGTTGAAGTAATCTCTAGCGTTATCAGTCCTAATACTTTTGATTTTCACTCCAAATTGATTTTGAGTCATTGACTAATGACTAGAAATTAGGAATAATAATGCTAACATCAAATTTTTGTTTGAGGGGAAACATCTATGTAACTCGAGTGCAATTATCAATTAAGGAGATAAACCATCGAGGCCCAGGAACATTGAAAATATTAGGACCCTATATGTCACTATGAATCAAATGAAAGGAAGTAGAACTTCTTTTATTGCAAAAATGTCTTACCAATTCACAAATATCACACTGAAACTCAGAAACATCCAATCCTGGAAAAGATGAGGAAACATGACCTTTAAAACCCTAAAAGAGGGATGGCCAAGACATTTATGATACAACCAAATGTTATCATTATTGGAAGAATTGTGAAAGGACAAAGTCAAATTATTCTTAATCTTCTTCGTGCATTCAAGGTAGTAAAGACCGCTATGTTTCTTAGCAAGTCTAATCCTCCTCCTTGAGTCGTAATCCTGGAAAACACAATAAGAAGGGGGAAATGGCATGATAATGAAGTTCAGTATTTAATTTTTGAATGGAAATAAGGTTGGAGGTAAATTTTGGTATACGGAGGATGTTTTTAAGGATAAGGCTTGGTGTAAGGTGAACATCTCCAAAACCTGCAACAGTAGCTAAAGATCCATTAGCTACTATAATTTTTCTGTTATAAGTGTGGAAAAATTGAGAATTTGGAGTCACGTAGCATGTAGAATCGGAATCTATCCATGAGCTATCAAAGAAACATTTTGAGATATTTATGCAAATAAGTGAATGGAGGGATACCTGAGAGAGTCAAAGAACAGGCGCCGGACGATTTATCAAGAGAACCCAATAATTCTTGAAGTTTATCAATTTCTGCACCGTTGAATCCTCCTAGAATTGAGTTGTCTTCGGTATGAGATTGCTCGATCACGTGCGCCTGAGGTTTGTGTTGCTCCCCACAACCCCCCATTCTCGGGTTGGTGGTTTACCAAGTAGTTTCCAACACATCTCTTTGGTGTGGCGCGGTTTCTTACGTAGTTGTACCAAAGATGGACTATTGTCTCTAATTGGAGTCAAACCACCTTTATCTTTCTCCTGCGAATCAGTTTTGGTTGCAAGGGTTGATCCATCCATTGGTTGGGGCTTAAGCATCACACTTCATCGACTTTCCTTAGCCCGGAGTAGAGAGATCATCTCTTCTAGGGCTGGTATACAGTCTTTACCAATGATTTGGATTCTAATCTGATCAAATTATGGAGAAATGCCAGCCAAAAAATCATATACACGATCCTTTTCAATAAAATTATTCAAAATAACAATATCTGTAGTACATTGCATCTTAATTACTTGGTAGTAATCCAATTCGTGCCATGGATTTTGCAAAACTGTCTCATATTCAGTGATTGATTTATCTCACTGCTTAGTAGCACCTGCTTTGACCTTGAGTTTATAAACTTGGGTGGCATTATGGGCCTTTGAGTAAGTGTGGGTTGTAGGATCGTTGATGAGCGATAGAAGGGAGGGGGGGGGAGGTTCGATCTTGGTACTTCCGGTACCAACATGGGTAATGCAGTCCGAATTTGGTTAGCAGTAGTGAGAATCATACATGTATCGCTAATGGATGGTTCCATGGAATCCCATAACCAAGACATAATGATAGAGTCTTCTTCATCCCATGCCTCAAAAGTAAGTCTTGGTCGTCCTGTCCCAAGGATATGACTAAGTTTTCCATTCCCTTGAGGCACGTATGAACAAAGACCATTTCAAGTAGTTCTTCCCGTTGAGCCTATTGGAGGCCCAAATATTCTATAATTGAACTGAAGTCATAAGACACAATAGATTGGCTGGATTGCTGAAAATGGTTGTTTGAGAATTGACCATGATGAAGAAGTGGTGCAAATAAAGAATTAGCAATGAAGGCTTAAAGCTCTGAAAAGAAAGAATTGATGTGGAAAATATTAATCACAATCTAGATGGGAAAAATTACAATAAATAAAAATAGGAAATAAGGGGAGAGAATAGGAAACTAGGGGAGAGAATAGGAAACTAATTATTCCTACTTATATCTTTCTAACTAAGCCCCTTAATCAAAGGGATTTCCTACTCTACATACACAACTATTATTTCCGTGTACGTATTTTTGCTGTTTTATTGTTGTACAAGTTGTTTGCAGTTTTATTGCCGTACATGCTGTTCGACATCTATTTCTTAAGCTTCTCAATTAAATTTCCAGTGCCTATAGAAAAAACGTTTCTTGTCTAAATTGAACTTTTATTTATTTTTTCTTTTTGAGAAGGGGAGCCTTGACGCAGCGGTAATGTTACTACTGTGTTAATGAGGAAGATAGAGATCAAAGAAAATTTGGTTAACAAAAAAAAAAAAGATTAAATTTGTTTAAATATAGATGATGATATATTAGGGGATTGAGCTTAATGACGTAGGAGATCTATGTTGCTGACTCCATTTAGTGGATAAAGGCTTCGTTGTTGTTGTTATGATTTATTTTTTCCTTTTTATTATTTTTTATTTTTGCTAGGAAGCCAACCAAGATTGAGATCAATTTGGCCTTGAGGTATTATACCTATCTTGTTCCTGCCACAGAAAAAATATCCTTGTATCATCTATCTCAGGTTATAAAATGCATCCATCTCAACTTTACATTATTACCCATTCTAACTAGTACTATTCTAACTGAGAGATTAAATGATTTGCTAAGTTAAACTTGATATAAGAAGACTACTGATGTCAGATATTTACTCATCTTTTTTTAGACAATCACATAACTTCTGATTTTGTAATATGTAGGATCTACCGTCTCATGAAGTACTTGAATATATCAGAAAAGAAACTGCAATTTCTGCACTCCCTTATCAATGAATAATCATATTTACTTCCTTTAGGTCTGTTCAAATTTAATTGTGAATATAATCTGATTGGATCTCCCTAATATTGTGTAACTATCCTTAAGCTTGCATTAAAGTAACTATAAGTTGCATGTTGGGCTTGGGCCAATCAAATATGCCAACCTTGATGCAACGGTGAGGCAAAAATAAATATTGAAGCCAAAACATAGCTCTTACTATAAGCTTAAGTTCTTGAAGTTATCGCGCAACCAAACTTGACATGATTTCTAAGTGGGGCTTAAAGTTTGGAAGTCAAATATTGATGAATTATAACTTTATAAGTTACACCTTATATTTTTTCTTTGTTCTTATCAAATTACACTATAACTGGAGTGTTCATCCCTTGTGGCAATAGACTTGTCAGATCATGCCTCTTAAGTATTAGAATTATGACCATTAACTCGATGCCTGACTCCTTGAAGTTGTTATTTTATTGTACCATTTCTTCATTTCACCATCCTGCTTGTAATCGTACTGCATTATCATCATCTTATGAGGTCAGAAACTTTTTCATTTATCATGGTGTGTTGCTATGCTATAAACAGGATAGCTACAAAGTTTATTTTATTTTTCTTGGTTGTTGTACAGATCTTATTTTTCAGTTTCTTTCCTTGAAGAACCTGATAAACTATTGCTCAAGATGTGGTTCTTTTTTTTGTTTGACTGAAAACTCAGTATTGTATCCTGTCTAGGAAGTATGTGACAACTGTAAGATTATATTCAAGTTGACATTCTATTTGAGTGAGGACCACTAAAATTTTTCCCTGTCAGCATGTAAACTGACCTTTTTGTTGGTGAAATGTCAGGGTGCCTGCTGTTCTATATTTTAAAATAGAATTTAATGATTTTCTGTGGGTGACCTGTTAGCCTCATTCTAAGTCTCTTTCCTTGTGTCATTCAACGTTTGTTTGTTTATTCTCTTGCAAGTTCTCTATTTTGCCTGGTACTCTTTCAACCTACTAAATTGTATGCTGTCAACATAACTATTAGAAATGGCTGAAAGAAATGAACTGTAGAAATGCTTTTCTTTAACTCATAAATAGTTCTGACTTGCAGAACAGGAATTACAAGTGCTTTGATTGCCAATTTATGTGCTCACATTGGTCATGTAGTGGGGGCTTGTTTAGAGTTAGGAAGATGCATGAAATCTGTAATAGTCAAACTTTGAAAGAGTTGTCATTCAAATTTTATGTGCAAAACACTCACTTATGCTATGCCTACAGGGAGGAAGAGGGGAAAAAGAAAGGTGGCTTGTTGAGGGAGGAAGAGGAGAAGGAAGAGAGGAGCGAGGGATTTCCTTTGTTTTCTCTACTTGAGAGAAAAGAAAATGAATTGAGTGAAAATGATAACTTCCACTTTTGATTTTATCATTCCAAGACATGCAAGGTTAATCTAGTCATTTCAATGATTTCCCACTTTTTCTCCCCTCCTTCATTCACTTTTGGAAGTAACCAGAGCTAGGACAGGAGAGTCAAATTGTTTCTTTCTTTTCCGTTGTTTTTTTTTTTTTAATTTTTTTCACCTAAATGGACAAGCGAAATGATTGATTCCCCTCTTCCATCCCTCTATTTGATCTTCCTCTCTAGTAGACTCACATTAGAGAACTATAAAACAAGTTCTCATTACTATCTGACATGGTTTATGTAAATGCTTTGTAATGAGTTTTTTTAGGCGCTCTAGTTTTTTGTTTATATGTTTAACTTGACACAATTACCATGCTAAGAGCATCCACATCAATTTCCCTATCATATATCTAAAATTTAGGGTAAATCATCCACTTTATTAAATTTAGATAATGACTTTTCATTACACACAACATCAGCTATCCTAAAATTTTTATTATTTTTATTATTTTATTATTTTCTTCTCTCTCTTTTATTTTTTATTATTATATTTGTGAAATGAGTGGAATGAGAGAGATTGAGTGGAAGGAGAGATATTGAGAAAAAAAATATTATTTTATTTTTAGGGTAAAGGTTTCATTTTCTAACTTTAGAGAATCACTATTCATACAATCTAAATTTAGGGAATGGATAGGGTAGCTGATGCAAAGGTTTTTTTAGCTATTTTATCTAATTTTTAGAGTAAAATCTTTGTATAGGGAAACTGATGTGGATGCTCTAACAAGGTTAGCATAATTTGATGACTTTTAGATGTTGCACCATTTGTTAGTTTACTCAATTGATCACATGCTTTTCTTTGTTGTATGCATATAATTTGATTAATAGTCAATGAACAGTTGAAAGTTTATGTTTTAAAAGAAAAAAATTGTATTTACTTTCAGTAATGTCAATGATTGTCACAATACAGGCCTACTTCCCTGCAATTTCTCAGCCTGAAGGGCTTCCACTGAAAGTTAAGGATGCAAATGGGAAGGACTGGGTGTTTCAATTTCGTTTCTGGCCAAATAATAACAGTAGAATGTATGTTTTGGAGGGAGTTACACCTTGCATTCAGGCAATGCAATTGCAAGCTGGTGACACAGGTATGGATTAAATTTTCATGAAGAATTGTATAGCCCGTAACGTCCTCCAGGATTGAAACTATGTCATAGCTGTAATACTTGTTTTGGGCCTTTTTTAGTTCTATTATATAAAACTAAATCTTTTCTTGGACATCTGAATCCTTGGAAACCCAAAACCTCGGATGGCCATATAATTTTCAGCATAGATTTACTTTTTCCTCTATAGTTTTTGATGGCCATAGTTTTTGATGTGTGATCATCTATCTTAATAATATTGGTTATCTACCACTTTTATTTGATCAGTGTTGACCTCCTTTTGGGGAATTTTAATTGATGCCCATCCTAAGACATCTATATGCTGAGTCAAAATTGAATGTTGCATATACTTTTCTCTGTTGCTCTTTGTTTTGCTCTATCTCTCAGGTAAAATTCTTATTAAATATGCAACAGCATAATAGGATTTCCAAATTATGTCACTTGTGGGGTTCTTAATTATGGTTATATCTATGTATCAGTGTGGATTTACAAATCTTGTGATTTGTGTATATGATATGCCTATGAGTTAGCTTATGCAGGCCTTGAATCTACTAGTATGTGCCAATGTTCTTCTATTTGTCTATGATGTGATCACATCACAGATGTATGTATAGATGTGCATAAGGATTAATATATATGGACATTTGTATACATAGCACCATCTTGTTGCAACATACTTATCATAGAGTCTCTCTGCAGTGACATTCAGTCGCATGGATCCAGAAGGGACACTGATTATGGGATTCAGGAAGGCATCTGGTGCCTCTAATGAACAGGTCCGTCAGGGAAAGACTGCTCAGAAACATAGAAGTATTTTGATAAACTTATCATAGTGCTTGGATCTCCCATTGTCCTTACAGGCTTAAAAGTATTAACCTTATTTATCTTGCATGCTTTTTCAAGCATTTCATCTTCACTTTTTCTTTCACAACTTCTGTTGTTATGAGATAACTTCTCTAAGCATACATTCTATGAATCACCCATTAGTTGCACGGAGGTGTTATTTTACTTTAAATTGGTAGAATTGAGTTTATTTGTAGTTAATACTTGTTGAAATGAAGAAAGTGTGCATAACCTCATTTTCTTGAATATATATGTTTAGTAAACAGTGAAGGACAGGGACTGATGTCTTATTCTGCCGTTGTATGTCTTTTTCCCTGTTTATTTTCCTAGGGCTTTTTACATCGTTATTTTTTTTGAATTCATTGACAGGACTTGCAAACACTTAAAACTGGCAATGGTTTTTCAGCAGCTCCAGAGGTTGACTGCAAAGTCACTGCTAAAGATCTCAAAGGTAGTATGGAAACAAGGTACTTGGTCAGTACAATAGAGCAGAGGAGCTGTTCTAAGTTTGCAAATGATGGTCTGCTGCAAAAAGATGGGCTAAGTGCTAGGTCGCCACATGGCACCAGTAGAAGGAAAGGTGGCAATCTCGGGTCCAAGAGTAAACGTCTAAGAATTGACAATGAAGACTCCATGGAATTGAAATTAACATGGGAAGAGGCTCAGCAGTTGCTCCGCCCATCTCCTAACTGTGTTCCTAGCATTGTTTTGGTTGAAGGTCATGAGTTTGAAGAGTATGAGGTATGATACTTTGCATGCACCTGTAACTTTTCTTTTGACTTGCATCATTTCTGTGATTCTTGTCAGTAGTTTGTAAAATATCTTTAGTTACTTTATTTATTTATTAAAAAAAAATTGGAGTGAAGTTTAAGAATTTCATACTATTGGGAGCTTTGTCTTTTCTCTTTGCTGTTGTAATATAATCATTGTACTGGATTCTCATGCAAAGATTTTCTGAAAGGAAGATTTTTCTTAGTCATATTCTATATTACTTGGGACTTGGGTATGATATTCTAGCATGGGTGCATGCCTAGGTTCCCGACATAACTGATTCTAACTGACTTTGGTTTCAAAATTGCTTTGGTTAAACAAACCATTGGATGTTGAATTATTCATTTCTATATTGGTATTTTGACTTTAGTTCAATATCAGCCATCCCACTCTTGGTCATTTCAGGAATATGGATAACATTAGTCAGATAAGTAATTCTTTTGCTCTGCACTGAAATCCTGCACAGTCTTCTGGTTCTTCTATATAACTAGCGCATTGCGATGTTTGAACATTGGACATGGCAGAAGACTTTCCCATTGTTTCATGAATTATATACTTTCTTGTAACTTGATGTATTTTTTCAGCTGATTTAAAGTAGAACCTTCTTGTTTTCTTATATTCATTTATTTGACTTAGTATATCAATTCCTTCAGGGTATGTAACAGTCCAATGTTTTTTTTTTTTTGCTGATGTGGCTGTTCATGACAGGAAGCACCAGTATTTGGAAAGTGTACATACGTTGCTGCTAATCAAGCTGGGTAACCTACTTTCTATATGCTTCTCTAAGAATGCTTTGATTCATCATTTTTAGATTTATTGATCATGAACTAACGTAGGGCTTTCATTTGTAGTCAATAATTTTAGTTTACTTCTTGTTGATGTATGGATAGCATGTATGGATAGCAAAATTGATAAAGATTGCTTGCCATTTTCAATTAAACTGAAGCTAGCTACTCTCTATTTGAAAGACATACAAAAGATTCATCAGTATGGAAACAATGTCTTTACAGTTTTTAGGGTAAAATACAGACATGAAGATATGCAAATTTGCAAATCTCTCAAAGCTGGTGTGTGTTGGGACAGGATTGCCATGTGATTGCCATGTTGTGGTTTTTTTTGCCGGATTCTTCATTCCTTGTTTTTGTTCTTCTCCCTCTATTATCTCCATGAACATCACCTTAGGGCTCTCTGAGCTTCATTTTTTACTATTTATTTTTTGCTTTTTCTCTTATTATCGTCTCTTTCTTAAAAGTTCTTATGAATGTAAAAGGTGCTCAAATACTTGAAAACTTTGTTATATTGGCATAGTTCCGTAGTCATCCCTTTATCTTCCTTAACAACAGGGTTACAGAAAACCTAAATTTGAAAATTAAGAAGTGTGAACTCATTCAAAGATGAAAAAAAAGCCAATAAAAAAATACTTCTACTTAGTAGCATCTATCTGTAGCTCTATAAACAAGTAAAAAATAGATTAAAGTGGTACTGAACACATTCAAAGATAGACTAATAAATTCTATACTTAGCAACTCGAATTAATTAGAGCTGAAGGTATGATGGGTTGATAAAGACTAAAGAAAATTATAATTAACATTATTAAAATTAAAAGTGGCTCAAAAGATTGTTGAATTATTGACGCTATAATCTTACATAATAATGTTCATTGGCAGATAAGATCTGTCTAGCCAGCTTCAATTTGTTTTGACTCACTGTTTCTTTATTATGGTCTTTGTACAACAGTGAGAACTCTCAATGGGCTCAATGTGAAGATTGCTCAAAATGGCGCAGACTGCCTGTGGATGCACTCCTTCCATTTAGATGGACCTGTTCTAAGAATACATGGGATCCTGAAAGGTGATATAGGATGTTCTAGTACCCAAACTAATAGTTCAGTCATTTTGTTTATGACATTTAAAAGCTGGACTTGTTGCTATAGTATTTATATCATTCCCTGCTAATTGGAGAAATTATTACAGGATGATAATTTATGCAGGAATGTGTTATTATTGATTCTTCTGCTGTCTGTGTGACCATTTCGAATTGGTATTTGTGGTGCATATCTTTGTTTGCACAAAGATATGTATTGTCAATTGAATGTATTTACAGAAGAACTATCAATTGAAAATATCAATCTTCTAGTGCTGCAACCAGCAAGATCAGTGGCCTCAATGACATATCTACCCATGGCAAAACTATGAGATGCCAATTTAACCTCTCAATAGGAGCCTGCAGTTTTGCTCCCCAACTTGATTTGACTCAACCAGCTATTGTGTCTTGTTAATGCAAGGGGGATGGAAATGATATTTCTGATCTGCCAGTCAGGGAGGATAGAGTTATAGTGTTTCACCTCTCTGCACAACACGATATTCACTCATCTTTCCCTCTCTCTGAAAGTGACATTTTAATGTTTGTTTACTTTAACTATATAAAAGACTGAGCATGCCATGGCAATTTAATCCTCTACAAATAGTGTGCCTCCAGTGAGTAGGTTCTTGATGTTATATTTTTTTGCACACTAAAGGAATCAGATCATTTTAAATCACTTTTTTTTTGGACATATTGGAATTCTACTACCCCATACAGTAGATTCTTTCCCTGAAGTCTGGTAGGTATCCAAATTCCAAGCCGCTATATTTGAAGAATACATAGTCTATCTTCACTTTTCTACACAAAAGTACATCATCAAGCTGTAATGCCCCAACTATTTGAGGTGTGCTATGTGTAAGTATACTTCCTAAAAATTCAACAAATGGAATTATAGAAAGCCCTTGGAGATTCTATTCTAGATCAAACTTGTAATTAACAAAGTTGAATTATGTTGCTTACATGGATGGATACTAGAATATGCATTCACGCTGGGCCTGATTATTTTATTTCTGAATTATTTTGAAGGAGGTATATTATCTGCTGTACGACATAATATTGTTTGGAAAGTGTCAATGTTCCCCTATCTGTTCCAAAATATTGTTTGATGTGCATCTTATTTGTTTCAATTTGTAGGTCTTCATGCTCAGTTGCTCAAGAGCTGAGTTTGGAGCAGTTGGCAGAATTAATCCCATGTAAAACAGGTACAAATATCGTCATATTAAATTTTCTAATGCCAGAATTGATTGGTGAATCAATCTGTTAATATAGTAATCCTAACTAGGGCTAATATTTATCTGTAGGTCACTAGTCTAACATGATACTTTACCGTCCTACCATGTCCATTGACTTGCAGTATTGTAAAACAGAACTATGAGATAGGGGCCAAGAAACTGTATGGGAGTGAAAGGGATCCGTTGACTTGCAGTAGTGTGAAACAGAAATGAGATATGTCAAGTAACTATTGATCTCATTTGGTACAGGAGTTCCTTTTCCCCCATTTGATTTGACAGAAATCACAAAAAAACATATTTTGGTTACCTTCATTCTAGGATTTCAAGGATTTAACAAGATTTGTAGTTTCTTTTTTTGGATTACAAAACCTTGCTAGCGGATAACCTTGTAACTGTTTCCTACTCTAGATGTTCAATTTTCCCATTTGTTGGTCTCATTAAAGTTATTTAAAATTATATTACATTTCGATGGTTCTAACAATTGATATTTAAGGTCTATGCAATTGGTTCTTTTGTCCGATTTACATAAATTTTAATATTTTCCCTAAATTAGTGTTTTATGTCATCTTGGTGACATGTCTAATGCAAAAGTATGATATGCTAAAAAAATTACAATATCATAATTTATTATTTTTTCAAATTCACTTTCTCATGTATACCAAAAATTTCTAGGTTTACTTTTCTAGGAATAAGTTATCTTGTAATTCCTCTTGAATCTAAAACGAGACCTTAGATATTACACTCAGATACAAGCAATTCCTGAGAGCTTATGGCTTACTGTCAGATAAAAGATTATGGTCACTTCAAAATCTGTCCAACACAATTTTGCTAGCGTATCTGCCAACTTTTATTGATAGAATTGCTATTAGTAGCGGTTCTTGTAACAGTTGATCACAGATTTTAAAATTTCAGCTCAAAAGCAAATTGTTCACACACTGTAATTCAGTGTTTCTTTGCCATATGGTGAATTGTCTAAGTTCTTGTCATGTGCCCTAACCATGATTTTGAAATTTCATGTCATGCCGGGTAGTAAGACTAAAATATAATGTTTTGGCAAATTATCAGAATTTGGTATTGATTGGCATGAGTAATCTTTCTTATGCTTGTGTTGTGGTCTCTTGTGTTGCTCTGTCATGGAGTATGCTATAGGTCAAAATTTGCCAAGATGAATTATTTTTTTTATATTTTCAGTTTTCATTCTTAATTTTGGTTCTTTGTATTCATTTATTTGTTCCTGTTTTTGTTGTTCCATTGAGTAGAGATGTTTCCAGTAACGGCTATTCCTGTTTGCACAAAGCAGGTTCATCTAAGAGATCCAGAGTCAAAGCTGAAACCGACATGGAAGTTGCAGATGGGCTGGATACACTTGCCAATCTTGCCATCCTTGGAGAAGGAGAAAATCTCCCTCCTCAGCAACCAACAACTAAGCATCCACGACATAGACCTGGCTGCACATGCATTGTTTGTATACAGCCTCCAAGCGGCAAGGGCCCGAAGCACATGCAGACTTGCACATGCAATGTATGCCTCACCGTCAAGCGAAGGTTTAGGACACTCATGCTAAGGCGTGAGAAGCGCCAGTCAGAGAAGGAAGCTGAATCCTCAGTGAAGCACCAGAAACAACATCCCAACCCATCGCTGGAGAAAACCCAAGTAGGAAATCAACAACAAACAAGCACTCTAGTTGTGAATAATTCCCCTACCAAACCAATCATAAATGATGAGGGACCTAGTGATGAAACACCTGAGAGCAAAAAAGTATCACTATCTCCTCTCAGAACTCCTCAGATTGATCTAAACATTCAACCTGAGCGGGAGGAAGAACCATCACCAAAATTTGAGAATGGCAACATGATGAGGCTTATCCCTGATGCGACAGCCTAAACAAACACCTTCAGATTTCAGAAGGGTTAAGGAGAGGGTGAACACTGAGTCTTAATGGAACCTGGTCATTTTTGCAGAAGACTAGGTTCTGATGGCACAGATGTGCAGTGCATATATAGCTACACACCTATCCTAAATCTACTACCAGTATATACCTTCAGGATGAGCCAGGAAGTTATATTCCAGCTCGGTGCCAGCGTGCATTCCGTGTTGTAGTAATAATTGTTGGAATAAAATCTCACAATTGCTTAGTCTTTGATTTTTGTTTTTGGGTTTCTTGTGGGGAGTGTGTACTCAAGCATTCGTAATTGTTACTGCAACTATTCCTAAGCAACAAGGGGAGCTAGCTGTTGTAAGAAGGCAATACTGTTAAATTTATGCAGATGTAGAATTTATACACTTAAATAGTGGAACGTGTTACAACAACTACAATGACTTCAACATTTAAGTTTCTTTTATTGACTATTTTTGGCTATTTGTGCTCAATGTTGCACTTCTCTTTGTTCTATGATTCCAGGTTTCAAAGAATCGTATTTATTATCTTTGTTTTAAGTTCCAGTTAAATCTGGTTTGTCCAATTTTGTCAACCCATAACTTTTTTTTGTTAAAAAAATAATCATGCCCCTATTTTATTTTAATTGGCACCAAATAACTAGCTTATTGTGATTAATCTTAAAAGTGATTAGTTTGGTCCACAAAAATTTTCTACCGGCCACTAGAATAAATCGAGAAGCACTCACAGTGAATAATCTATCAGTTCAGTGTTCTTAAGGCAACCACCTATTAAGAAAAATTTATCCGTTAATTTATCAAAACTGAAACTCAATTCTTAGATACTTCAAAAATTAAAAAGGCATTATGCCCCTTATCCTTCCCAGTACTTCACATTATTAGAGGCTTTATATATCCAACCCCACAGCAAATAATTTATTAAAATGAATTAAATACATTTTTTAAAATAAAAAAATCATCATAGGATTTTAAATGAATTATAATTATATATGTATAGGATTTGTTACTCCGTGTCCCCCCTCTGCACCCCGCATGTGCGACTGAGGGGAGGCATCCCCTATTGTCATGTCGGCTGCTCCTCTCAGTCACATATACGAGGTGAGGAGGAGGTGGGGCACACGGGGTAACACCCCTATATATACATAGAGAGAGAGTTGTGATTTGCTGCGCACCATTTGTCATTCGACCACGTGTGCGACTGAGAGGTCATGCCCTTGTGGCGGTCAACGGTTAACTCAGCCACATGGGCGCGCCCTCTAAGTCGAGCATGCGCTCATGGGCGACCCTCACATGTTCAGGCTCCTGAAAGTGCTTCCGATCACCAGGACCTGTGAGGGTTACCCATGAGTGTGCAGGGACAGGTGTACAGGCTATCATCTCATTATATATATAAGGTTTTGTTACACTAAGGACCGTAAAATACATGAAAAATAATCATCAAGGAAAAATGCAAGAAAACAACAGCTCTTAGAAATCATACTGATTCCAACATAAATTTTACAATTTACTTAATGAAAAGGTCAAGTTCACTAATTTTCAGTACAATTTTCCTCATTCTCATATGTTCACTAATTTGGCAGAGCCAACTACACTGAGGGACAGTAACTGGACTGCACTACAAAGAATGCCACACTTCTGTGAATCCATGTCAATGTCTGAAGAACATTCCTTCGGTTGGCGATGAAAAGTTGTAGTCGTAACCAGATATGTTGCTCACAGCAGCAGATGGAGAAGCAACAGCAGCATTGCTCCCTCTAACTGTTACTCCATTTATCACTGAAGAACCAGTAGGGTATAACCTGAGGTCGGAGTAAACCCTCATCAAACACTGAATTGCAACTCAAACAAGCTTTTGATAATGTCCAAAGAAATCAATCTTCTATCTTATCTTGTTTTACTATGATAATGGTACAATTAACACCAGCAATATAACCTACTTCGACATTGCAAGCCAATGAAAAACGGTAAATTCAGACAGAAACAGAACGCTCATCGTATAATTGCTAAAACATCCAATATGATCTGGTCAAGTACACTGAAGAATGAAAGTTGAAATATAGCATATGTTAGGGCAGTTAAATTACCTTGGTGTTTGATAGTAATTGTAGTTCCATGAAGGATATCTCTGTGCCACACTTCCAACCTGCTATACAGAAAGAATGAAACAGTATGGCCAATTACCGGTCCAATTAGCAATTCTGAATCGGAGCACTACCTGATTGAAATTGTTGAAACCTTTCCGATTGTTGTATGGGACTATCCCTGGGGTTTGATAATGCACATATGACCAATTTTGAGATAGGACATTTGGTCGAGGTGCGTTCAAACCAGTCATAACTGGCTGGTTAGAATTTGTAGATACAACAGGACGAGGAGTGCTAGCAGCAGCTTGAACTTGTTGCTGGGATAGATATGCAAGCTGTGGCTGGTGAATGGAATAATAATAGTTATCAAGACAATTAGGTTCGATGGTAGAATGAGGAAATCAACTTTGACAAAGAAAAAATGCCTTAGCTGTAGCTAAATTTCCCTTTTTATTTTCCAAATATTCTACAAGTATGGCTTAAATATCTAGTATGCACACATGTAAAGCTACTACAATTTTATCATCGCAGGGGGGCATGGACATTATGACAAAGAACAAGAGTCCTGTGCCAGCTAAGGGTTTGTAGGCACAGTTCAGCATCCTATTGAGCTCTGTGTTACTTGGAACTTACCTATACCATGCATGAATTAGAAAGGCTAGCAAGTTCTTTAGTTAATTTATGCTAGCCAAGAAGCAGGAGATGATAGTGTGTTATCTATGAAGACAGATGAATAGCATTTGATAACAATGTACTAATAAACACATTAAACCTTCTCAAAGATGCTCATAATAGCACTCTTACATTTATCTGAGTCTTTGTTGGACTTGAAGATAGTGTCGAATTCGGAGAGTCTTTGATCAGATCCTCAATTCCTGACACAGGCTTAGTTTCCACCGGTTTTGTGCTAGCTTTTTGGAGTGCAGCAGTTGTAATCTCTGCAGCTGCGGCATTCATTATGTGTACATTAACACCATGAGGAAAACATAAACTTAAGGCACATATATCGAAGTGATCAAGATAAATGAATCAGCACTAAAGAGTTAGCTTGTTTTGCATGCTTAAACAGCACAAAGTTTCCTGTTAACCTATTAAAAATTGCACACCTACACTGGAATTGTGCCCATGAATGATCATCTTTCGAAGATGACTCTAAGTCATTTGTAGTGGGCATCTCGACCGTAAGCATGTTAAGAAGAACAGCTATGTAGTCAGATTTTGGAGGCGGCACTGGGATATCGATTTTTGGTGATGGACCAGGTGTAGCAACTTTAGTTTGAACGTCTGCCTTAGAGAGCGTTGACTCTGAAGATTGTGAAGAACCAACCTTGGGCATAACCGGCTCTCGTTTTGTTACAGAGGGTACCTGTTTCTCCATCAAACCATGCCAATCTAAGTGTTTGTTAGGTAGCTCTCTGCAAGTTGTATATAACAGGCAGTACTAACAAACAGACAAGATAATTTGAGACAAATTTCTGATGCATAGAGCGCAACATAGAAGGAAGGAATAATACATTAGAATAATTATCACTTGGAAGTTACAAGTAACAAGCAAACAGAAAAGATAAGATTCAAATAGTAACTAAACATTGAAGAACAAAAAAGCTAGATAAATACAAAAGTAGTAATGAGTCTCCTCCCCAACCAAGATCCAAACAATTAATCTCTTGTTCAGGCGAGACGAATGATTCCATTCAACTCCTTCAGGCATGCACTGGAGTTCTTAAAATTTTAGAATAAGCAAGAAACCTTTGGTCGAAGGAACTGCCAAATATTATATGTTCTGAACAATTCAGGAAGTGCATTCTCCTTATTTTTATAAAACAAAAATTTCAGTTGTTAAGCTATCAGAACACAAAAGGCTCATCTGAATCTGGATCATGATATGAAAACATGGTTGATTTTGGTTTGAATTGACTGAGTAATAATCAAAGCAAATTGGAAAAGAGAGGATGAAACCAATTTCTCACAAGATATGCTGAATTACCACTTGTTTCAGATTGAAAATAGAAGATGTCATACTCTAGAATATATTTTTTGATCTAAATCTGGGAGAGTTTATTTATTTTGTAGGATGCATATTCAAGATCAATAAGTTATTGTGGATGAATGAAAACTTTACCCAGAAATATATTTCTCTTTGACACAAACTCTCTATGAATGAATAAATCATCAATCCATCATTCTCCTGGTGAAACATCATGCTACCCTTGACAACCAAATTTCTTTCAGAGCAAGTCAATCTTTATAGTCAATTGCAATGAGCTTATCTATGCAAAATATCATGAAAGGGCCCATTTATGATGCTCAACAATCACTTTGATATTGGCAGGTAATTATACTAATCATTTTTTATTAGAGGTTCCTTCTACAAAGGTTAGATATATTTCAATTGATTTGTCTACATTTTTCTCTTTCTATTTTGGTTTTACAATTCTAGAACTAATTGTCTTTGAGCTTTTGTGATTACACCAGGCCTTGCATGATTAAAGAAGTCAACTTTTTCTTCTCATCTCCTCATGCTTCTTCCTTTCTCAAGTAAAATGAACAACAATTTAGTCTCCTCTCAGCATTTCTACTGTCTTAGAGGCGATGTTGAAACCCTAATCTCACTTTTGCTCGTGATACTTTTAACAATTTTTACATTGACTAATTCAAAAGAAAGGTTGTCATTTTCTCCTCTTTCAGTACCTCTTGCTCTTTTCTTGGGTATTTTTCAGATTTCTTGTCCTTTAAAGTAATTATATTCTTTGTTCATTCTCTCCCAATCTTTTATCTTTTTATACATCTCGGATTAGATACTAAAATCTTTTATCTATCTTTATTGATCTTATTTCTCTGATTTTGAATGGAATAACGAACATTAAGTAGTAGGAATGAGAACTAAACAAACATTAATCAATCTATCATGTTCAACTTGTGCCTAAATAATGTAAAATGCAACAAAATAAAGTAACATGCTTGAACAGAAAGCTTGCATAACAAAACCAACAGTACAGATTAAATCACCTGACCGGGTAGCTTAGATGTCAACGGTATCATCTTTTTGGCATTCAAATTTGCATGGTTCTGTTGCTCCTTTTTGGAACTCAAGTTGCTATCAAAGTGCCTCAGTGGAGATTTAGTTGTCCTCTCTTGTGCATTGGAAGGCGATCTCGATGCTCTTGATGACCCATTCCTAGGTATCCATCTCTTATCTACATATCTGACAGTAAGAACATCTTGTTTTTTAGCTAATAAGAGAATAAACAAAAGAAATTAACAACATAAAATCTCATACTTGGCACGAATAAAATTTTCGATCCCAACTCTATCATAGTTTGTGAACAGTTCGGCTTCCCAGTACTGGTTCGACTTCTCATTTCCCATAGCTAAAAAGGATGGAAGTGGAGAAATCAGTACATACATACAAAGAAAGTGTTTTGGCATTCAGCAGCATAGCTAAGCAAATAACCAAGAAGATATGATCGAACCAATAATTACATTGAATAAATGAAACCTGATCTGGAAGCCATGTATCTAGTGTAGCAGACCTCACCTGGGAAAAAAATACCAATAATCAAGAACTAATTAGCAGTGTAAAAAACTGGATATAAAAACAAAATAATTGAAAGAAAAGAAACTGTCAAGACCTTCGATATGTGTACCCCCAAACTTCTATGGATTCCTGAACAAGGCATGCATATAAAGATTCCAAGATTAACACTAGCCCACCTTGGACCTCTGCAACATAAGGAACGAAAATTAGGCTCAATAGAAGAGTCTGAAAAGAAGCACACAGGATAGCAATTTCAACATATATATGTAACTATAGGGTGAGAGATTATCAACTTTCATTTTGCATCAAGAAATTTTCTTTTGTAGGTTTTATCAAGCGTATAGCCTGCAAAACTGGACAGGATAAAACAGTTCTCAAGAAATTCCTATTTGCTGATTTAACCTGAATATGCATATTAAATGTACGCCGATCGAGTTAGGATAAAGATGAATTGGAGAAGGTGGGTAAAGAATTGTTGGAAAATTTTTGAGACAGTGATTACAAAACAATGAATAACAAAGTAAAAAAGCTCAACAAAATAGCGACATATAAAGCCAAGTGCTAGGTTGCTACTGATGAAGAGGTATGCTAATGACTAAGTGACATTTTTCATTCTCATGAAGTGGCAACGAATATGAATATGACAGATTTCAGGATTTTTCTATGACTACCAACAACAGAATAATCACGAAACAATTCGTGTATCAAAATGTTTACATGAATCCTTCTACAAATAACATTCTTACTGCTGGTTCAGAACATTTGATTACTTACTTGGCTTTGCAATCAGCGCATTCCCTGTTTTCTGGTAACTTCATAAGCCCCTCAAGTATCTGAAATAAGGAAAAGAAATATCAACTCCTTCGATATGGTATGCAAAATTCACTGCCTACTCAACCATGGAGATGGCATGAATAATGGCTCCGCGGCGATACATCAGCGAAGGCTAAGAAACTACTGAACACTTGCTTACAAGAAATTGTAAGGAGAGAAAAGGAAAAAAAAAAAAAGGCTAAAAACAATCCAAAATTTACCAAAATGCATATATCGAAAAAGTTTGTCCCTTGCAGTAAGCATTGTATGTGATTGCAACTCACACTGGCAATATCAACTAGATTATTAAATCACAAGATATTCTTTTGCAGAGTGAAATGGATTTCAATGAGATACCCTAAACATAACGACCATCAGAATGTTGCTTTGGAAGAGAAGCAAATAGAAAGAGATTCGTTGCGTTCTTCGCTACCTTCAACCCTATGACTACGCAAATAAACAAAGCGTGTCGAGTTCCTTTCCCCAGATTAATCAGGACGATAAAGAAACTGACTCAAATTTGCTTTCAGAAAAAAAAACAAAAATCACACCTTTGCAATCCAAATACACACAAAACTGAGAACAAGATTTTTTTTTAAAAAAAGAAGAAGAAGAAGCATAAATTGAAGAAATACACCAACCCTCTTGTGCTTGGCACTAAGCTCTTTGGAGACGGATGCCTTATCGTTCATTGTGGTTCCCAAAATCCCACGGGTAATCGACCGCCGTCTGCTTTCTCTCTTCCGATGCCTCCCTTTCGACAGGTCAAAATAAGGAAGCAAGGTGAGACGACGAAGACGAAGATGAAGACGAAGGCGACTCACAAAACGTTGTCAACTTGTTCACAACTTCCTCTTCTTTCCGGCTAATTGCCTTTTTTGGTTTGCTTTCTTCGCAGACGCGCAAGGAAGATAAATTTTATAAAAATGGGAATGATTTTGTTCACTTACGTAAGCAAAGTAAGAATTTGAAAATGATAATATTTGATGACACAATCTTCCGTTGAAATCAAAGAAGTTTGGATTAATCAATCGACGGGAAAAGAAAACTGCATGAATCGACAAGTTTAAGCGAGAAGCAAAATAGACCAAATCAGAGTTGACTTTCGTAGAACGACAGGGAAGTGTCAGTATCTTTAAATGGATTTCAGTGAGATATAATTGTTTCTTTACGTATAATATGAAAAATACAGATAGAAACAGTCCAATATCATCAATGGTTAGCTAAAATTCGAATAGAGTTAGTCTTGTCTTTTATCATCTCACCGGGAGACATATAATTATTGTTCATGCTTCATGGTGTTTTTTTTTTGGTGAGAAAGGAATATTGAAATCTGATAGAAGTTGCGTTTAATTACTAATGACAATCGTCCTTGCGTGTGTGAGAGGTTAATAATTAATAATTGTATTGTTCTTATATATTTGTTGAATTTTGAAAATTTCGAGTTTGATTTTAAACTGTGGCTACGAAATTATCTTATCTTCTCTTCTCTTCTCTCATGCTCTATTGTATTTTTCTTACCCTAAGGTTTGACTGAGTTGTTCATGGTAAAATTATCAAATCAATAATTGATTTCTGATGAAGCTAAGTTAAGAGAAATACATGTGATGGTCTGTTCAGTTTTCTAATTTATTTTTCTATAAATAACTGTGAGGCTGACCGTCGGGATGTGCCAAATCTATTGTATTTTTCTTTTTTACCTCAAGGTGTGGATTGAGAAAGAAAAATATTCTAAATCCTTAATCTGTGTAGAAAAGGATGAGGGAAAAGACGGGAAAAAAAACAATGGCAGCCCATGGCAGCCCAGGCCGTCCTAAGTGAGGCGGCAACACAATGTCATACTAATTGAGGGCAGAGAAAGGACTTCGTTTCGTTTGAGCTAAATGGCTTCCAACTTAATTAGAACTCAATTTTGTTTGATTGCACAACTCGAAACTCAATTTTGTTTGTTTATATATAATTTTTTAATATATTTATTATTTGAGCAAATTAAAATCTAAAAATAAATTCTATTATTTTTCTTTCTAATTATAGATTCTTTAATATTTTAGATCGTTTAAATCCTGAATTTTATTTACAACCGGCCCGGAGTCATTAATCATATTTGTAGTATCTGTAAGGTTTTCATATGAACGTCCAAGCACCTCCAATAGCGTGGGTCTCATGTGCAAGCCAAAAATGAAAGAGAGCTGAGATTCAAAATCTGAAACGTAGAATCTTACATTACTGTTAAAGTACTTTGGAGAATATAGGACAAATAAGACACTTTCTGAATTAAATCAGATGGATCTGTCATGGATATCTGAGGATGTGAATCTTTGGACAAGCATACTAACTCTCCGTTGACTTCTTAACCTCAACTGGTGATACAGAGACTGCAAGCTAAGGCATCAATAGGCAACATGGTTTAGCTGGGGGCACGCTGGAGTGGCCGAAACATACATTTTTTGAGAGGGTGTAACACTATGAAGCCTTGGGTGAGTAAGTGTGGAAGACATATTTGTAACTTAGTCATGCCTTTATACTATGGATGTTGGCGCAGACGACTACCTATACGGGATCAGCTAGAATATATAAGGGATCGGAGTTAAAAAAGGATAAACTTAGTTAACCACATTGATTATTTCTGAGGATGACCGGCTCGGTCCCACGGAAGTTCCCACTGACCACAGGGTAAATCGAGAAGCACTCGCGGTAGACGGCCCATAAGCCCAGCGTCCCATAGTTGCGAATCATATTTGAAGGAAAAATTTCTGCAAATACGCCGTAGCTAGGAATCGAACCGTGGATACCTGAAAGACAACTAAATACTTATACCGTTATACCATAGCGGATCGAAGTTACAAGTTCTCTGGTTTAGAGGAGGGGAGACATCTATTCTCTAGATGTGATTTATTGTAAATTTATGGAGGAGGATTCCACATGCATGCAACAGGAGTATTCCTAGTCTTCATGCGACAATATAAAGGGACTATAAATATAATGAAGGTTGTCCTCCGGGTGTAGCACATATGGGAGCATATAATATTTGTTTAGATTGGGCAGAGTTAATTCCTAGTGTATCACTGTTTATAGTAGTCCTCGTTACCTTAACAAGAAACCATAGTATATTTGAAAAAATAAAATAAATCTGCTACCTTAGCGATTCTCTAGTGCCGATCTCATGGATATGAAAGGAGGTACATTTATGTACACAGGCGGAAGACATATGGTGGGATAAACCATGTAAATCGTCAGTTCCTAGGAATCGACCAGGGGCGGATCTAGGCGAGGGCTGGAGTGGGCTGAAGTCCTTGCTAAAATTTGCCGGAGAAGGAGGCAAGGAGTCATGGAGAGTTCGTCCAGGTGTGTGAGCCTGTGAGGCGTCACCGCGTCAGGCATCTGATAGACGGCCAAAAATGTGAGGCGTTACCGCGTCTCGGCATCTGTATAGGAGGGCAGAGAATCCGAGAACAGAGAAGGTGAGCTTTGGTTGCAGACTTGCAGTTCTGGCGTTCTATCTGCGACACTTCGAAGTTTGGAGAACATGAACAGTAATCAAAATCACAATCTCATCAAATCCTTTGGAACTTGGAGTGGATTTGGGCCTCACTTTGCAGCCCAAGCGCAACAAGAAATAGGTTTAATTAACATCCCCAGTTTGATCGATGTGCAGTCTCTTCCTCACCGGCTCACCGTCGCCGCACTCTCCTTCTTCGTCGCAGAGCTTGCCGTCTCTATCTCTCCCTCTCCGGCGTCTCTACCTTTGCTCTCCTTCTCCATCACAGAGTCGTCGCGCC
>JBAMIE010000114.1:8680527-8698655 GCA_037177295.1 Kaempferia parviflora
ATGAGAGAATAAGGAGAGAGAAAGTGTGATGAGAGAGAACAAGGAGAGAAAAAATATGATAAGAGAGAATGAGGAGATTGAAAGTGTGATGAGAGAGAGTGTAATGAAAGAGAATGACAAAAGTGAAAATATGATGTGAAAGAATGAGAGTGAAAGTGTGATGAGAGAAAGAGTACGATAAAAGAAAATAAGAGAGAAAATGTGATGAAAAAAATGAGAAGAGAGAAAATGTGATGAGAGAGAATGGTGAGAAAGCAAATATGATAAGAGAGAAAATGTGATAAGAGAATGAGAAGAGAATGTGTGATAATAGAGAATTAGGAAAGTAAAAGTACTACGAGAGAGGAAATTTAATGAGAGAGAAAGTGTGTTGAAAGATAATAAAGAGAGAGAAAGAGAGAAAGTGTGATGAAAGATAATGAGATGAGTAAAATTTTGATGAGGAAAAAATTAAGCAAATATTTTAGAAGTATTTTCATCAATAGTGAAAAACCTGAATTTCATTTCCAAACCTGATTCTCATTCCATCAACCAAACACAAGAACAGGGAATAATACTAATTTCCCATTCCCATATACCAAACACGCCACCTTAGTCTCATGTATATGTATAACAATAATGATTTTGTTTTCTAAGTAGAAGTTGAAATTATTTTTGGTGGGAAATAATTGTGATGCTTATAAATTAAAATCAACAAACACCATTAATTGACCAATAGATAACAAATTATCCTCCAAACAGCATCCATAACCCCCATTAATCATGGAAGAAAAAACAGTGACGAGACTTAACTCTTATGTTTTTGGCCAAACAAACTGGGACCAAGATCTCTTGGCGACTTCAATAATGCCGGGTAGATTCTGACAAAGAATGGAGCATCATCAAACGGAGAGGATCCCAATAATTTGAGAATCAATGGAAAGACAGCACTAAAATAATTGCTTCAAATTCGGAACCACTCAATTTAATATCCTCGCAATTGATCAGCAAACAAATACCCCACCACACCAGCCAGCCAATGGATCTATCAGATTCCCCAGGTCAATTGATGCTGCCAAAATTATCACCAAGGAGTGGCTGTGACTTACCAGTTTCAATCCATGATTGGAGCCTGTCAAGAACAGCCATGGTGAGCTATTCCTTTCGTCCCTCTTTCTGTCTTCTTCCTCCAGAATTATGCATGTTCCTCTGGCTCACTAGCAATCAGTGCAGATTGACTCTCCATGGTGAGCAGGGTTTTGACTCACTTCCTCAGTGAACAATTTTTTAAGATCTTCACCTTCTTCGTGTTCTAACGAGAAGAAAAGGAAGAATTTTTAAGATTCTTTGATAGGGAATGATCAGATTGAATGGGGGAGAGATGAATCCGGTGAATAGGGGAAAGGTTTAACCTGTTTTTTTTTATGAGATGTGTTGGATTTTTTGGTTTTCTCTGGAGTGGTCGGGCGGCTGCCAGGCGGAGGCGGTGAGCAGGGAGAGGTCCTTCCAGCCGAGCTTCAAGCAGCCGTTCTCCTCGATGAGGGTGTAGCCTTTCCATGGATACATGCCGAGGAGGAGGTTGGCCTGGGCGGCTGGGCTGCCGGCAAGGGACGCGCGGCGGAAGCCGACTTTGCTCAGCTCGTCGCCCCACCGCTCCACCTTCACCTCGCCTGTCCTCTTTGGTCCGCCCACCGCTACGATGTTGCGGATCTCGAGCGCGAGGAGCTGGCGCTCTACGGCGTGTCGCTCGGCGCTCTCCGGAGCGGTTCCGTCGCCTAGGGCGTCGAAGAGGGCCGAGTAGTAATGCAGGGCCTCGACGAAGCGGCCGAGGAAGCCGCCGCGGTGGCAGAGGTCCTGCTCGACGATGGTGATGAGCTTGGGGCGGAGCTGCTTGAGTAAGTGGACCGTGGCGGTGTCGGAGCCGGTCACGTCGTAGAGGCAGTGGTGCATCCAGTGGACGACGGTGGCCTCGCGGTGGTGGCGGGGGGCGAGGAGGGCGGCTGAATTGGCGAGGTGGCCGATCTTACCCTCCAAGGGGCGGAACTCGAAGGGGAGGCCAAGCGCCTCGGCGAAATCGGAGAGTCGGCGGCCGGTGGCCTCAAGGAGCTCGATGGAGGATCCAACGCCGGTGAGGCGAAGGGAACGGAGCTTGACGTCGGATCGGGAGGCGAGGATGTGGAAGAGGCCCGGCCACTGGAGTCCCTGCATAATATCGAGGTCGATGACGTGGACGCTGTCCTCGCCGTCGAGGGCTTCGAAGATAGCCTGGTTGGCGGTGAAGTGGGAGAACTTGACGAGGGGAGAGATGGCGTTGTAGTCGTTGAAGGCGTGCGAGATGCGGCGCTGCGTGGCGGCGGCTGCGGCAGCGAGCGGGGAGTAAGCGCCAAGGACGGAGCTGACGATGCGAGCGCGGAGGGCGTCGGCGAAGTAGGCAGCGACGCGCTCCGGGGAGGAGCCGAAAGGGGAGGCGAGCTCGGAGATCTCTGGCAGGAGGTCGCGTGCCTCGGAGAGCTGGTCGGCGGCGACCGCCTCGGCGCAGCGGAGAAGGAGGCCGAGGAGGCGGAGTCCGCGGGATTCCTCGCCAAGGGCGCCGCAGTCCGAGGCCGACTCCTCGGCGGCGGCTGGAGGTTCGGCATCCGGTTGCTGGAGGAGCTTCTTGGCGGCGCGGTCGTCGTCGAGGTCGGAGGAGGGCGTGGCGGCGCCGGCGACTGTGGAGGAGGAAGATGAAGGCTCGCGGCCTGGGCGCTTGGGTCTCATGGAGGAGGAGGAGGCGGCGGCATCATCGAGGGAGGGTCGCGGTCGGAGGCTGTGAAGCATCGGGGCGGGGCGATCAAAACGGCACGGGACGGTGATTGTAGCGGAAGGAGAGAGTTCATAGCAGTGCGATTTATATTGAAATTGGAAGGAGAAAGGAGAGAAGAGGAAGAGAGGGGGATGTTGTTACGGTGTCAAATCGGGTGGGGGATGTTGTTAGTAGCAGCGGCCGCCCGGGCTGCGCTGTCGTCGTCCTTTTTCTCGTTTTCTTCTGCTGCTTGATAATGAATTTTATTTTATTTTATTTTCCTTATTTTAATTTATTACGCAACTGATTCGTGTCAAAAGTTTTTTTGATTTTATATAAAATTTTGAAATTGGGCGACAAAAAGCGGAGCATTTACATCCACAGCATTCAATTGAAAAATAGAAAAATTATAAAAAAATTTTAGTGATTCAGTTCGAATCGAAGATGCCCTTGCCCCCTCTTCGTAATTGATCGAATGATACGTGCCTGGTTAATATATTGAATGTCTTGCCGTTATTCGCACCACGATCGGGCAGGGCTTTGAGGTTGGCTATAGACTATAAGTTGATTTTATAATTTATTTTCTTTCGTATAATCTGAATCAGAAGGGACAATTATGATGAGTGTAATTATATTTTATTACAATAATCGAGAGGGACTTAATTGCACGTTCATTATTTCTTGCTCCTTAAATGTAACAGGTGAGGGAGCTCCTTCATTTTCAACTGAGAATGATTCCCAAAATAGAGAGCCTCTGCTTGCTTGCTTTTTTTTTTTTTTTAAATTTAAATTATTTTTTTATTTTTGTTTTAAAAAAATAATAGCAGTAAAAGAGTGAGTAGTTTTAAAAAATATAGGATTCATAAAAAAAGCGTTGAAAGATTTTTTAATAATAGAAGGATAACAAATTTTTACTTTTGACGTGATACTGTGATATTGGAAGAGCTTTGGTAGAGAGCTTCCACTGATACCCTTAATGTTACATCAAATGCAAGATTATTTTTAAATTTAGTTTTCTTTCTTTATTATTATTATTATTTTGCTATGTTCTAGTAGGTAAATTTTGTTGAGAGGGCCATTGATAATTTTATTGTTGAGATACTTCAAGAGGAATTAGGGCATCCGTTTGAATTTAATATTCGTCACCTTTTCAAATAACATATCATACATCTATTATATTAACATTTCTTTTTTATTAACACACTCATATTTATTTTAATATTAATATTGATTATTAATGGTTTCACTATCTATTTATTCATTTTTATTCTTTATAATTTATTTTCTTAATTTTTAAATTTTTTATATGAAATTTGCTCATTAACTACCTTCAAAGAATTAAACATTATTAATATATGAGTGATATAACAGTCTTTGTAACACCGTTTAGATGTTATAACAACCAGTCAACCACATATGGATGGTTAGATTAAAATTTTATTTAGTAACGTTGTCCTGTTGCTAAAATATAAATAGAGTGAAAAGCAAACTAACACTCCAGCTAAAAAAAAAAAAAAAAAATCAAATAACCTCTCTTATTTTAAAAATATTCTTGTTCAATAAGCAACTTTAATCAAAATTACTTTAAATAATTTTAATATTATATTAATTTTAATTAAAAACTCTTATATATATAAATAATGAAAAAAAATTATTATTTTAACAAATAAAAGATAATTGAGTCTATTTTTCACGGCGAGGAGCTTTTCGGCATTTTATAAGGGAATTGGATTATATTGGATGAGGTTATAATCAATGATTTGAGAAATGGACCTACAGTCCAGGCTGGTCTTGACCCAGCCCGGCCCACCATCGGATCCAACATCATTAATTACAAATGTCCCTGACCATTATTTCCTTCACTCGCTTAACAATCCCGAGCACAATCGATGAGTTAAACTTAAAAACCCCGCACTACTTAAATCGGCCCATCAAATCTTGTGTTATTATGCGGTTCAAACCAATCCAATTATACACTTTTGTCCCTATAATCTAATACAACAATAATCAACTTTTATCCTATTAAATGGAGTCGGCTATATGAATTCTATTATTGCACTTTATCCTCTACTATATCATAATGTATATTTAAATAAAATGTATATTATTTTAATCTAACCTAATTTAACATAAATGCATTTATAAAATGGTTGTGGCTAACAAGGGCTGTTGGTTGCTTGATACCTGAGTGTTATTGTTCCATGTTTCTCTTGGATCTTCATGTTTGCCAGAGTCAGGAGGTGCTCCCTTAGCCTTCACCCAAATGAACAAGTAAAGACCAACGATAACCATTGTCATGCCTGTCAAGCTGTCCAGTGTGTAGCAGAAACATCAAATTTCTTTCAAGAAATTTTAGCTGGGAGGGAAAAAGTTAAGAAAACAATTGAAGTGCACAATGAAATGTAGAAGATGAAAAGAAGAAACATTTCTTCTAGTTCAAGTAACTTACAAGCTACCGAATATTTCAACTTCTCAAGTTGTTTGGAGATTGTTCATACTTTTGTTACTCCTCTATCCTAGTTGTATATTGTCTGTGGAAGTTGTAATGGATAGATCATGTATGAATATTAATGGTTTAGGTTGAAAGCTTGGCTACCTAGAGGTATGTTTTCTTTCTGTCTTGTAATTTAATTATATTATTGAGTACTGATGTGGACTTATATTTCAAAGCATCGTCAGATCACTTCATTCGACTAGACATTCTCCTTAACTCGACTTGAGCAATCGACTCATTAGTTGAATGCTTTGCTTCAAGGGTTTTGGGGAATAAATTTTTTGTTAGAGTAATTTATCTAGTTGACTAGAGATGTTTCCCTCAACTTTTAAGGTGAAGATTGGATCTAGCTATATAAACATCCTTGGAGGTGTTTGGATGACAAGAATACTGCAAAAATACAAATCATTCTGCTCACAAATGCTCCAAACAACTCGAACACCTTAGAACCATCAAGGCTTCAACTTTATGAGTTTTCAAACCCTAGAAAAGACCTTACTTTCTCCCTTGTGCTTATCTACACTCTCTAGAGAGAGAAGCGACCTTTGTTGGTTTTTTTTTTTTTTGCTTACATTTATTCATTCCTTTCAGAGAGCTTAATTCCTATGGTTTTAGAAAATTGTTGTCACTAGTGTAAAGAGCAAGGCGTTCTTGTCCCCTATTGGAAGAGCTTGTTACAGTTTATTGTAAAGTAAGAGAGGTCTCCAAACAAGTTAAATCTTGTGTTAGCAATGATTAGTTTTAACTTCAGCTTAAGGATATTGAACATTCTTGCCACACACACACTACTAACATTGGATTTGATTGATTTACATATTTTTTTAGTCACCCTCTCCCCTCTAGCTGGCCATTTGGATCTACAAAATATTGGTTAATTCGATGCCGTTTAGAAGATAAAAGAGAGTACTTGATTACAAACCACTAATGAGGAAGAGAAACCAACACTGTTATAGGATGATCCCAATCCCATGTCAAAATGTGATAGGCATGTGTAGATTTTGATACTTCAGAAGGGAGCTATGAAGACATCTTATTGCAGCATGAAAGACCGAATACAAAACCTAATCAAATTTAACGTATTTTTTTACTTTTTATTTTTAAAATTTTACCAACCTGATTCAATAGGGCTCGTGTTCTGTTGTGTCGTGGTTGGTGCTGACCAAGGCCATGCTTGATCTTACCCAAAAATGGTTTTATTTGAGCTAGGCCAAAAGCGGTACTAGCTAAGTCAGATTGTTTGGCACAACCCATAGACACCTATTGTTCCTACTCCACTGACTAGTTTTCTGGGAGATTGATTCGAGTCTCAAATCTCTAAGTAGCAAAAATGTGACAAAAAGCGAATTCGCTCGCCCCTAGTGCCCCCGCCAACCCGTCCCAAGGCCAACACGGAGGAGGTAAATCACGGGTGACTACTAGCCATAAATGCAAATGGTCAAGACATGGGGGAGGTATATACTCGGGTACGCCGAGATTCGACCTCTAGACCTCATGTCGAGTCTCAAATCTCAAGGTATCCCTTTAGGCAAGCATGATGATGGTAATTATCTGTTATCTTCAACCAATTAAAAGAATCTGATTCACACATTTTGGACTCAAGCCTTCAATAATTGCACCCAATCACTATGTCCTAAGTCCTAACACTGACTTCGTACTCAATCTTTAAAGGTGCTTCTATTCAAGAACTCAAACACAATTAAGAACAAAAACAAACTACAATTAAGAGAGAATATAAATGCTCATCCAGGAATAAATCCAAACTACAACTAAGTATGGAAGTGCTCATCCAAGAAGTCTGCTACTTATTATGTGTTTGTACCTTTCTCATCTTAAAATTCCCAGGCATTCAAGGCATCAACTCTATGATTGATAGAGGGCAAAAGAATGAAATGGGATTCTGATGAGAATGAGAATGAAATGACAATTAGAATGTGTCATTTCATTTGCATTTTATGGCTGCATTAGTGGAGTATAAGAGAAATGATCTGTTTCATTCCTTTATCTGGTTGTATCAATGAAAAAGACTAACAAGTGAAATAACAAATGAACTTATTCATCTTTAAAGTCTTTTACCTGCTCCAGGTGAGCTGTTCATGCAGTAGCAAAGGCTCAAGAATGGCTACTATCACTGTAGTCAGGGGATTGAAAGCTGCAACATAGACTGCACCCTTTTCTTTCACACACATTATTATAATAAATTTTTCAACACCCATGCAAATTCCCTGCAAAGGGATACAAAAAATGCACAATTTGATCCCCATAACATAAGTAACTAGGATGCAGAAAGTAAAAAAGAAAGCAAAGTGAGATATTTACACTGTAAACTATGAGAAGGAGCTGCATGTTCCACTGCAATTTTAGGGCTGATGGCTTCTCCAATATGAGTGAAACAACTGCACACTGGAGGGTGCCCATTAAGTTGATCAGGAACGAGAGGGAGAGTTTACAAGGGTATTCTTCAATTATTGTTTCCTGTGAACATTCAGTATCCAAAAATAATCATCCTCTGAAATTAAGGTTTGTCAAGTATGAGTAGGTTGAATTAGACGTGGTGCAAAATGTAACCTGCAAGGTTCTTCATCTTTATGCAACAACTACCAAGCCTTATTCCACTAGGTGGGGTTGGCTATATGAATTCTTCTATGTCATTGAGCTCTATCACCTACTATAACATCAATTATATTTAAATAAATTTTATCTTATTTTATTGTTGCTAACTAAGTCTTTTTTGGTCTTTCTCTTCCTCGTTTGATATGGATATTTAGATCATTGCTTCATTTATCCATGATAAAAATAGTATGTTTTTGAATCTTATAACTATGAATTATGAAGGACAGAAGGGTGCTCAAGGTTTATATTCTAAAAAAAGAAATATGTGGAAGTAAGCCACCATTTTAGTGGACGTGAGTTTCAAACTCAAGCTTATGAAAACAACTTCTAAGATCTATACTAAATAAGGATGGAATTGTAGATGTTTACCTTGCTTATGGTGGTGAACTTTAA
This sequence comes from Kaempferia parviflora, assembly GCA_037177295.1. NCBI lineage: Eukaryota > Viridiplantae > Streptophyta > Magnoliopsida > Zingiberales > Zingiberaceae > Kaempferia > Kaempferia parviflora. Next base: position 8,688,786 of record JBAMIE010000114.1, read on the forward strand.
TGCTTTTCTCTGTACCTTGATTTTTCTGAAACCATTCATTGCATCCTCATTACCATCTAGATGGCCATATGTATTTATACCCAAAGAAGCCTCTTCGTGATCTTTATTAGAATTTCACATAGTTCCTTCATTTGGATGGCAACTTGAGACACATGATTTCCATGGTTGAGAAATATAAACAATCCCTTCTATAAAGTGCACTTTTATCTCCTTGATTCATTATATAACTTACCTAAATAATTTTAACTCGTCTATTTAATTATTTTTGGGATCTCAAATAAGTCGGCTTCTTTATTGAAATTAGTTTCTTCTGAAGAATGTTGTCTTTTCTCTCATAACAAGTATTTTATAGAAATTCCTAGATGGAATATGTAGCTCGTCGTAAACTCCACACCTTGATAATGTAGATTTTGTCTAAACCAACATAAAGATCATAATAGAAAGATTATATTATGCCACTATTACTTGTTCAAATATTGCATAGACTAGTAGGAGTTTTTCTTGTTAGGTAATAACAAATAAGCATTCACAACTTTTCTTGCCATACAACTCAAAATGAAGCATCAAACATGATAACCTTTAAGTGATCCCTTTAAAGAAATATTAAACCAAATTCAAATCTTATTAATTATAAAATTTAAACATAAAGAAAGTTTGTACCTGGTAAAGTAGAAAAGCTGAGTAGGAGGAACACCCAATGATGGTAATAAAGGCTCCCAATATGAAGCTACCACCACTTTGGCCAAGGAATTTAAGCACTGGAGACAAGGGAAATGACTCCATGCCTAATCCTAATTGTTGTAGATGTTGGTTTTCATGATGGTCCTTGTAGAAGGTCATCACCATTGCCCCTCCTAAACCTAGCATTATGCCAAGGATCTTAACTTGCTCATCCCTTTTCATTATATTTAACTCCTCCAATCTAATCAATATAATCACACTAGTAATTAGTGAAACACACATCAAATTAAGGAACTTAACTACTGCATAGAGCACTTCTTGGAGATTTCCATAAAGAACCGCATACAAAGTCATGCATTGCATAAAGGACTTCATGAATCCACTCAGATTGCATAGATCCAATGACTTTGCAAGGGACCTTCACAGTAAATCATTGTGCAAGCCCGATGCACAATAGTTATGTTCCAAATTGAGGCATTAAATTGTAACTACATAGTCACCTGAGGAGATAGGCCAGCAAGAAAGTAATTGAAGGTATGAGATTATTCATAGTGCCAACAAAGATGGAGGAAGTGAGCGTGGTACCAGCATTATGCAACATTTGAGTCAACGTTACTCTACAAAATGCATATGAAATTAAAAATAGATAAATCAACAACATACTAGTGAATAAAATGGATTGCAACTTCAAGAATTAAAATAAAATTGAGCATTAAACACTAACAACATATTGAATTAAGAGTCTATTCATTTGCAAATAATTAGTCATTTAACAAGGGGATATTTTCCTAATATATAAATATAATGGACTAGTGTACATACTAATTAACACATTCCCAAAATGACTAGCCACTTAAACGGAAACAACTTTCTAATATATAGACCTAATGGATCATCAAATTCATCAATGCAAACTAATGGGCTTAGAATATCCTACCTAAAATACTACCTCCTTATGCCCGTTATCTCTTAGAGGTACTTGCCTAGCTGCAATACCATGTTCATGTTGAACTAAGATGGAGCTTATTTCATCCAAAAATAACTAGTCGTTAAGGAATGTAATATCCTTCACTCTAATTCAACAAGTTCATTTCCAAATAATTAGTCATTTGATAAGGGGATATTTTCCTAATATATAAATATAATGGACTAGTGTACATGCTAATTAACACATTCCAAAAATGATTAGCCACTTAAATGTAAACACCTTTCTAAAAAGGTAGATCCGCTACCTTAGCGGCCCCCCTAGTGCCAGCTCCACATATGGAGGGAGGTAAATGCAGGTACACAGGCGTTAGGCGTATGGTGGAGTAAACCCAGGTCGTCAGTTCCTAAGAATCGACCCCTGGCCAATAGGCCCATTATGCCAGAGATGTCATGCACCCACCGTTTGTGTTACTCCCTTGGGCAATGTAAACACCTTTCTAATATATAAACCTAATGGATCATCAAATTCGTTAATGCAAAACTAATGGGCTTAGAATATCCTACCTTTAATACTACCTCCTTGTGCCGGTTACATCTTAGAGGCACTTGCCTAAGTGCTTGAACCAAGATGGAGCTTAATTCATTCAAAAATAACTAGTCATTAAGGAATGTAATATCCTTCACTCTAATTCAACACAATATTATTGCTAGAAATAATATATTTATCTCTAGTAATAGAGGTATGAAAGTGCCTAGGAAAATAGAGTATTGAATGACTTAGGAAGTTATTTAACCTAATATTGAAAATGAAGAAAATATCTTATTAACAGAGACTAAGTACTTTAGTTTCCTATATAAACAAAGGAAATGTACAAAATTGTATAAATTATAAAAGTATTAAGCTAATGAGTCTTAACATGAAGCTTTAAAAAAGCGGGATAGAAAAAAGATAAAGGAAAGAGACTAAGATGACTGAAAATCAGTTTGAATTTATGTTTGATAGGTCGACAATAGAAGTTATATATCTTCTTAGATAATTTATTAAAAAGTATTAGGAAAAGATGATAACTTACACATGATATTTATTGATCTAGAAAAAACTTATGATAAAATTCCGGGGAAATTATAATGTGAATTCTAGAAAAGAAATGTGTTAGCATAACATATATTGAAACAATTAAAGATATGTATTTGGGATGTAATGACAAGAGTGAAAATTACAGGCAGATTAACCGAAGCATTTTCTATAAAAATTTACATTAAGGATTAGCTCTAAGTCTATATCTTTGTACACTAGTTAAGGATGAGTTCACTGGATACATCCAAAATATATTACCATGGTGCATGTTATTTGCACGTGAGATTTTTTTAGTCAATGAGACACATGAAAGAGTAAATGTTAAGCTGGAATCCTGGCAAAAGACACTGGAAGTTAAAAGTTTTAAGTTTAGTAGATTAAAAATAGAATATATGATATTTACATTTAATAGTAGTAGTCGTAGTGAAACAATTGTTAAGATAGAAAATAACTAGTTTAAGTGTAGCAAAGTTTTAAATATTTAGGATCATTTTTGTAAAAGGATGGAAAGAAATGTTTTATAAAGGATATAAGTAGGATAGTTGAAATAGAAGAGAGCGTACCTTTATGCTATGTTTATTTAGGAGGGAGGATTCAAAAACCGAGAAAATTTTTCCTCGAGAAAAATTTTCCGTCATTTACTTCACGAAAAATGATGGATTATTAAACATTTCTATTGTTTACTTGTGGCAAAGCAACGGACAGATGTATTTATAAATATGTCCGTTGTCCAATTTATGAACATATTTTCATCCACCCAAAATCGGACGGAAATTCACTTTTCCATCCTTCCTTCCTCGTCACTAGCTACCCTAAACCAATTTGTCCTACACGCCCGCCTCACTCGACAACTCGTCGACAACCTCGCACTCACTGCAAGCAGTGGGCGACCTTGCAGGACTGGCTCGTGCTTGCCAAAGTTGCCTCACTCTCATTGCGAGAAGTGGCGGCGGCCCTGCAGGGCCTCCTTGTGCTTGCTCTCGCCGCGAGCAGCGGGGATGCCTCTGCAAGGCCGCCTCGCTCTCGCGCTCATGGCCGCCTCGCACTTGCCCTCACGGGCCGCCTCACACTCACGAGCAGCCTCGTACTCGTAGGCACCGCCTCACACTTGTGGGCTGCCTCGCGTCTATCTGATCGAAATTGCCTCACATCTATCTGATAGAAAACATTACAGAAAATGAAAAAGAATGATTTTTTTTTCAGCAATTGTACACACCAGATTCACCACCTGAAGTGGAGAAAACCTGTACAATTGAACTGCAACGGGACATGCAAAGGGAAAAAAAGCTTAATTTATGTTCATCTTCACCTATGAACTATGTTGCCCTCAGTCTTTGTTCTCCTACAACTTATTTAGACTTTCAGTGCTTCTTCTACCAGAGTTTTCTTGTATAGCTTCTCCTCCACATCCCTGAGGAATTTGAAGGTTGGCAGTAGAGATGAAGAAGCCTCGGGCTTCGAGTGGAGCATGGTTTTCTTTTGATAAGCCATTGGAGTCAGAGAAGGGGAGGAAAGAGGAGTCGCAGTGCGAGTTTCATTAGACTGAAGCAAGTCCTTCAAGCTTTTCCTGACGGGACCTTTCTTGCTCCCCCAAGACTCCGAGTCCTCCTGCATCTCCTCTTCGGTGGTGAAGAGAGACCTTGGGTAACCTGCAAGGTTTACCAGCTCTGCGTCGTCTTCTAATGGTTTCAGCTAGCCATGGCCTTCATCAGAATGATCTGCTCTAGCGCAAAGTCCTTCAGAATTGAGAGTCACGGGGATTAGAAAACTAGGTTTCTTCCAGTATGATACGATGAATAAGAGAGGGTCCTTTAGTGGGGCCCAGGTGTTCAAAGGGTTGGTACAGGTGTCAGTCAAAGCCCCAAGGGGTTAAAAAGTCAAAAAACTGGCTTACGTGCTCCCTTCTCTCGCGATCGGATACGCTTGCTATGGGCCCATTCTCGGTTCGGACTCACCCGGGCCTATTTCTCTCCCTATCTGCCCTGTCGATCGGCCAGGTTCACTATGGGCCCTATTCTCGGCTCGGACTGGACTCGCTCAGGGCTCTGCTTCCCATTCTCTCCCAATCGGACCTGCCGATTGGACAAACTCCGCTATGGGCCCCATTCCTAGCTCGGACCGAACTCACGAGGGCTTTGTTCCCCGTTCTCTCCCGACTGGACCTGCTAATCGGACAGGCTCACTATGCGCCTCATTCCCGACTCGGACTCACCCTAGGCTCTATTCCCCATTCTCTCCCGATCGGCCCTGACAATCTGACAGTCTCGGTATGGGCCCTATTCACGGCTCGGATCAGATTCGCTCGGGGCTCTGCTCCCCATTCTCTCCCGATCAACCCTACTGATCGGATAGGCTTGCTATGGGCCCATTCCCTCATACCGGATTCGCTCGAGGCTCTGTTCTATACTCTCTCCCAATCGACCCTGCCGATCGGACGAACGGTAAGAGAATCAACATGGGTTTAGCAGATCAGCCACAGACCTCTACTCCTTTGTGAATACTATCTTAGCCTATTTAGGATGCATAAAGGAATGGGCTCCCCTCGAACAGCCCATCTCCTAACTGGGTAGCCCAATACAACACGTGATCATATCTATGTACAGATACACAATATACGTGATACCCTATCCCCATACCAGTGATGTGACCGTTTGACACAGTGCAAGCATAGTGATGGGACAGGTTGATGGACAGAAGAAATGAGGATAGACAGGATAAGACATGAAGACATTAGAGAGAAAGTTGACTTACACTTATTGAGAAAAAATTCCGAGAAACATGTTTAAGATGGTATGAACATGTACTTAGGCAGCTAATAAATACCATAGTTAAGCGATGTGAGACCAAAATAAATATGCTTAATAGAGTGCTTTTATGATTCTTTATTATAACAAAATGAGAAAAAACTTATTAACCCATAAATGATTAAAACTTAGACATATCTTGAATTTAGATAAAGCCTACATCAATGAACACAATCCACGTAAGATCTACTTGGCACTTAACACTCACGCCGTTAACGCGAGTAGAAAGATCTGCTTCACATTCTTCCACCGAACGCAAGGCCTCCTCCTTCTGCCACCCAATTCAGGAACACAATCTCAGTAATCTATACAAACTAGACCGATTAAAAGGGTTTTATTTCTATGAAAAATACCAAGTTCAAAACCAGAAAAAATGGTGAAGGAAAAAAGAAAATAAATGGGGAAAAAAGGAGGATCTAAACCTGTTGAGGTAGAAAACAATAGGGGCGATGACGAGGGTTGAGGTCATCTGGCGGTACAAGACGAAAGCGTAGAAACTCATGCCGTGGGTGAAGAGGTAGCGGGAGAGGAGCAACATGTTGGCGATGATCGCCTGCGCTGAAACCATTCCGGCAACCGCACCGTATTCCTTCACATTCGCCATGCTTCTTCTCAGTTCTCGCAACTCCTTGCTTGCTCTCTACCTTCTGCTAGAAAAATGACCAAGGCTCCAATTTGAGCATCTTCAATTCTTCATTGGCAATATTTCAATTCACCCCTCATACTTTTTATTATGAAAGAATTCTTTAAACATATCTATGAATAAAATTTACTTTTTTTTTTTATCAAACTTGCGTACATAAATAAAAAAATTCTTTAAACAAATAAATAAATTTGAATATCAAACTTTCTAATCAATCAGCTTAAAAAAATCATTTATAATATAATTTTAAAATGTCATTTCATTGGTCTACTTAAATAAAAATTAGTAGTTCAACTTGATATGATTTTGATGAATTAAAAACTCACAAATTTATTTTGTAGAGGGGAGGTCGAGTAGTAAGGCAACATGTGCAGACTTGCAGTCACATGTAACTTTTAGATTTAAAAAAAAAAAACAGACGTACTTTTTGTTTTATTTTATTCCTTCTTGCTATCAACGTGATGCTACATTAAAATAACGTCTTTTTATTCAATCACGTATTTTTTTTTATATGTCTCGGCACGCCCGAACATATACCTCCTCCATATCTTAACCATTTGTACTTATAGTTAATAGTCACCCGTGGTTTACCTCCTCCATGTTGGCTCTGGGATAGATCGACAGAGACGCTGAGGCGAGCGATTCACTTTTTTACCACGTAAATAATTTTTTATATTAAATCACGCAGAGAAGTTTTAAAGTTATGAAAATTTGACATTCATTTTTAATTTTATTAAATTTTTTATTAATCAAATCAATTTTATTATATACATAATTTTTAAAATTTTAAATAAATCAATCGACTGATTTTTAAATAATTGATTTAATTTTTTTAATTTATTTTAGATAAAATTGATTGATAGAACTCAGATTGATATGAATTAATTCTTATATATTCGGTTAGTTTTCCTATTTAACATCATACCCTCAAACATCAATTTGTATTAAAAAATTTATTATTTTTAATATATTGGATCAAATTGACTTTTGAGAACATGAATATAATCAGGAAAGGTAGACAAATATATAGGAATTAGTTTCATGTCAATCTAAGGTCATTTAATCCATCAGCCGATTTTAGGCAAATTGGCTGATGGACCAAACAACATCGGATTAATATGAAACTAGCTCATTTGTGTTTATCTACCTCTCCTAATTATATTCACGCTCTCAAACATCAATTTGACTCAATATATCGAAAGCAGTGATTTTTTAAACACGAATATGTTTGACACAGATTGATGTTTGAGAAAAATTTAATTAGTGTTCAAAAAATATTCTTAATATATTTTATCAAATTAATGTTTGAGAGTATGGATATAATTAGGAGAGGTAGACTAACAAATAGAATTAAGTTTTATGTCAATACGAGATCGTTTGATCTATTAATTGATTTTGGATAAAACTGACTAATCGACAAAACGACCTCGGATTGACATAAAATTAGTTTCTATGTGTTCAGCTAGATCACCTAATTATATCTAATTTTTAAATATCAATTTGACCCAATATATTCAAAATGATGATATTTTGAACATGAATTAAAATTTTCAAATGTATTTGTGTTAAAAAAATCACTGCTCTCAATAAATTAAGCCAAATTAATGGTTGAGGACATGGATATAATCAGGAGAGTTAGACGAACATATAGAAAATAGTTTCATGTTAATCCGAGGTAGTTTGGTCCATTAGCTAATTTTTGAACATGAATTAAATTTTTCAAACACACTCGTGTTCAAAAAATCATTGCTCTCAATATATTTTATCAAATTAACATTTAAGGGCATGGTTATAATAAGGAGATGTAGACGAACATATAGGAATTAATTTTATGTCAATCCGACATCGTTTGGTCCATAAGTCGATTTTGCCCAAAACTAACTTATAACCAAACGACTTCGGTTTAACATGAACTAGTTCTGGTATGTTTGGCAAGTTCACCATTATATTCATGTCCTTAAACATTAATTTGACATAATATATTGAGAGCAATGAATTTTTTTTGAACAAAAATTGAATTTTTCAAACACATCCGTATTTAAAAACTCATTATTCTCAATATATTACGTAAAATATAATCATGAGAATTAGCCGAATACACAGGAGCTAGTTTCATGCTAATCCGATGTCGTTTGTTCCATCAACCAATTTTACCTAAAATTGATTTTGAAAAAAAAATAAATTAGTCGTTTAAATTTTAAAGATTCTCCACAGAGCAAAATCGATTCAAAAAAAAATTAATCAATTGCTAGGGGTATAATTGAAAATAAGTACGGGATTTTATAATTTTCAAAATTTCCTATATGATTTGATAATTTCTAAAACCGTTCATAAAATAGCATCAATATTAATTTTTAAAAAACAGTGCTGAATTTTTAAAATTAATATTATTTTAATATTACATAAATTTAAAAATCAATATTATAATAATGTTGTATTGAAATAAAGTATCATAATAGTATTGGGAGGATTCACATGTGGACTAGGGCCCACGATCCGTCCACGTGTAAATCTGATTAATAATATATTATTATTATTATTATTATTTATAAATTAATTTAGGAGAAAAGCAAATACTTGAGTACGAATTGGAAGTGCAAAACTTCAAACGAGTCAGTGGCGCTCTGCCACAGCGGCAGGGAGTATTCACTCCGTAGCTCCCTTGTGGAGGTCTCGTGTGAAACTGCGACAAGAATATTCTTAAACCCGATTCAAGAGAAGTGTACAATTTCTCTTCTCCTCCGTCCTTACTCCTTAGGATTTTAAAATCTTTTAAATTGAGAAGGAAAAAATAGGAAAAAAAAAACTTTATTTTAGTGTTTTCTTATTCATTTTGTTTTATCCTACCTTCCCTTCTTAGTTCCTCCATCATCCTTCTAAATTATATTAGTAGAACTTTACCTCTTGTTTTTTTTTAAAAAAAATTTGTATGTGCACGATAAGTTAAATGCCATATTAACTAAGATGGTTGATACTGACGTAGGGGCAGAAAGGCTAAGAATAAGACTTTAAAACATATCAATAACGGTTCTTCCTGTCATCGTGTGACTAATTCTTTAAATACAGTGGTGGGTGAAAGGGAGATAAAAAAAATAAATGCATCTTTGACAGATTTAAAAATTAGATGCGTTTTTTTTTTAATTTAAAATTTTAAGTGCATCTTGATAACAAGTGGAAACCCGTGCAACAATTTATTTAATTAAATTCATCACATGCTTGGTGACCACTTCATTTCATTAAATTTATCATCGATGCATGTTCTGATGTCCACAGTCTAGTTGGTTTTAGTTGATAGACGGGATCGAGAATTAATTTTCAGTCGATGCATCTTCCGAACAAAATTCCCAAAATATCTAAAACAAATATAATTATCTTTTATATACAATAATTAATAAATATTATAGTGGAAGTCCAAATTAAGTTGTATTATATAATTTTGGACTGTAGATCCAAATATATAAAATATTTTATATACAAGAAAGGTCAATGGAAACTAATAAAATAAAATGTAATTTGACGCCAGAAATATCTATTTGGCGTTGATCCTCCTGTCATCGTATCTAAGAACATTGCTTCATGTCTACTAGGCACCTACGGATCAATTCTCAATTGAATTTATTATTATTATTTTTTTTAAGAACATTGCTTCATGTCCTTTTAGGGCACCTACAATAGGGGATACTTAAAAAAGATATTTCTCTAAATATCCCCTCCTCTCAAATATCTCCATTGTGAGG
>JBAMIE010000114.1:8717457-8739666 GCA_037177295.1 Kaempferia parviflora
TCGGTCTTCAACAGTTTGGGGCCAAAAGGCCCAGAAGAATTTATGCAAAATAGCCCTTGCAAAATATAATCAGATATCGTTTTAATATTTTTTTTTCAATATAAAATGTCTTTTTATAATCAGCAATAATAGACCACGAATATCAACTATCTTATTCTTTTGTTTATTTTTTTTAAAATACAAACTAAAATTTTCAAAATATTAAAAAAATAATAATAATCAGGCCCCGCAAAGAATGACCTGGTTTTAAGAAATAAATGTCACTGAACCCCGAAAATTATCTCATAATAACAATTTTACCATCGAGTGGCAATCTTGGTATTAAACCCTACACTAAGCCCATTATCCAATCGCGTATTCGCACCTGCCCCCAACGGTTGCCGCATTCAAACCTAATTTTAATTATTCCACTTAATTCAAAGAATTAATTAACAATTGCAATACATTAATGAAACGAACGGAATTATTTATTAATTAATTCCATAAAATAATTAACAATTTAATTATTAATTATTCCGGCCACCTACTGCTAAAAAAGATAATACTAAAAAAAGGCTAAATCGATACCCATTTCCCGTCCTCGATCGATTTAACTATTCAAAAATTAATTATCTATCGAATTTCTCCCCCTCAAACAACTTCTTCGATTCTCCCGTCGGATTAAACTAAATTAAATCACTTTTTTTTCGCACCATCCGCAATAATTTCTTCCCCTCTCGTTGCTTTTTTTTCTTCCACTGTCTGCTTTGCGTTACTTTAATCGGTATTTCTTCTGTATTTTAATCGCGAATTCCTCCCCTTTTTTTTCTCTCTATATTTTGATTAAAAATATAGTTGGGATCCATGTTGATGAGCGCCTACAAACCCTAATCGAATGGATTTGGTGCTTCTGTGGTGAGTGATTTCGTAGATGGAGGAGTCGGGCGGTGGAGTGGCTTCGCCGGCGCTGGCGCCGGGGGCGAACGGGGAGGTCGTTGGAGCAGCAGCTGAGGAGAAGATGGAGCAGAAGAATACTCCTCAGGGTGGTGACGTGGCGGAAGCTACTAAGGTGGAGAAGATCGGTCGGGAAGGTGATGTGGTGGCCGTCTCGTTGGCGGCAGGGGAGAGGAACGGTGGCCAGGGCGGTGGAGCGGCGGAGGTGAGTGGGGTGGCCGGTGCGGCCGCCACTGGCTTCGGCGTGGCGAGCGTAGGGGTGAGGAAGAAGAGGGGCAGGCCGAGGAAGTACGCGCCGGACGGAAGCCTGGCGCGGCCGCTGAACCCAAGGCCGCTCTCAGCGTCGGTGCCAGTTGGAGAGTACACTCCGGCGACGGCGGTCGGGGCGGTGATGAAGCTGGGTAGAGGCTGGCCGGAGGGCGTGGGGTTCCGCGAGGCACCACAGTTCGCTTTCCAAGTAGAGTCTTCAGGTACTGACACTTCTGTTTTTCCACGCCCTCTTTTACTTCTTCCTTATCAAGAAAAAAAAGTAAATGAGCACAAAATTTACGTTGAATATGTGAAATTAATCTTTTGTGTTTGTGAAAATAATCAAAATAATCTTCATTGGGGTTGTAATTCTTCGATTTAACTCATGGACTTGAGCTGCTGTTGGAGACTCTTGACTTGTAGCATATGGACTGTCTTTATTAGTTATCAATATGGGACTTCAGAAGTAGGTCAAAGATCTTTGTGTGGGATCATTTAACTATCTCTTGTTTCAATTCGAGATGTATTTTTCCTCAGACAGGAAGTTGGTGTGGAGCTGAGGCACCGGAAAGTTATCGGTGTCCTTTTAGGCAGGAATTATGGTTTCTGAGATCTAGAGGTTGGAGGAAGCTTTTATGGGAGTGTCATTCTTTGGTTGCTTCACTGAGGACTATGAAAGCAAGAAAAAAAGGGACAGTCGATTGTTGCTGATAATTGGAGTTGATTACTTGTTTTTGTTGATGGAATCAACGATCAAAAGGATGATAGCTACCATTTAGGATATAATAAATCAATTTGGGTTGCCTTTGGCAACTAAAATTATTATTGATAACATAAGGCCTCTGGGGTTGGCTGTATATATGGGATTGACTTAATTTTGACTAACTGAATATGAATTTTGTTTAACCTGTAAACTCCACTAGTCATTGAAAATCAATTGAAGAGTGAAAACCAGAATAGACGGTCTTGGACCTAGTTATTGCAACTGAGAAACCCATGCCATTGTTTTCTATTTTGTTTATATGAATTTGTAATTATTTTCCCATTTATTTATTTATTTTACTATGTTCAAATAGGTACATTGCAAGGTGAAATGGTAGCTTGTTCTGCTGGTGCAAATTTCACACCTCACATTCTTACTGTTGCTTGTGGCGAGGTATTGCATACTTGATCAAGTTTCTTCCTGTTGTAAACAACTAATAGCAAAAGCTTTTAAGCTTCAATGATAATTATTACACATGGAGACAAAATTCAGAATTTTATTTTATTTTTATCATGGAACCTAAACTGATGTTGGCATTTACATCAGGCAATTTTGCTTGTTAAATCTGGTTCACCTAGTTCGTTATTTTACATCGTAGTTATTAATTTCATTTGCCTTTTGGTTGATCAAAATTGTAAATTTCGTTTTAGCTTTTTTGGCGGACGCTACAGCTTTGATTATGTGAACTTTTTTCCATGTTGAAAACAACAGAAGTATTTTACTTGACTACATTTTTCATATGTAGTTTACCCATATTCCTGAGCTCAATAATTGAATCGATAATTTTTCTGTCTAGTTATTTGGATTTTTTTTGTGGTTTGTGAAATGCCTATTCGTGTATCTTGTAGGAGGCTAGACAAGGTTTATAAGTTTTGCTTATTTCTGTATCTTGCATACTGATCTATACTTTTCCTGTTTTTCTTCCTACTGGGGACACCAAATTAACAGACAACATCATCTTAATTATTAATTATAAATCACAGACAGAAATAAGAATTTAAATTGTTGGCCATGAGCAACAATGATGTGAGTCACAATTGGTTGTGGAAATAATGCAAAATCTATACAATTAAACATCCAATGTACAAAAAGTTATTGGATCTAGTTATCCAAAAGTATAGGGCGGGCTGCTTGTTGATTTGGCAGAAGCAAGGTCTTGGATCATTCTAATCCACCTACTCCTTAAAGAAATCTGGCAGATTCTAATTGTGATCTACAAGTTCTACTGGATTCCTGACGGATCCCCCCTGAGTTTGAATTATTTTGAACTTTATCTTATCAACTTCAGGTGATTCTGTCATATTAGCTTATTCTGACACAATCTGAACCCATAAGTGAACCAAAGAATTTCACAAATATATTATTGCAGCTTACTAAAAATCAAACACTAAAGGATTACTGTTTTGCAAATCCAATCTTATCAGTGTCATATAATATTGGCAATGGAGGTTTGTAAACAGGGAAACTAATTAACATGACAATGAACCCTAGAGAATGGCCTTGTATTTTCTTTGCGACCAAGATTATTAATTGTTCATGAATTATGCTGTATATTATGGTGATATAAACATTGCAACTAGGAAGGTAATTTTCTTCTATTTAAGTTTTGCATTTTTCTTTTCGCTCAGTTTCAGTTGGATTTTCAAAATTAGTCTTTCGTGAGTACTTGCTTCGAGTCAGTGCTAACAGCTAATAGTATTTTATGTAGATTGAGAAAATGATATGAGCAACAATACTCCGAAAGAATCACTTCTTACAGTTTGAACCTTTTTTCTTTGACATTATGTACCTTTGATGCTTTATGCATTACTAATTGATCCGAAATTTTTTAGGATATTACCATGAAGATCATATCCTTTTCTCAGCAGGGGCCAAAGGCTATTTGTATTTTATCTGCTAATGGGGTTGTATCAAATGTGACTCTTCGTCAACCTGATTCATTCGGTGGTACTCTGACCTATGAGGTTTGTTTTAATTTGATGGATATGCAAATTCATTTCTTGTTTAAGATTTTACAAAAATCCTTTTTTGTTTAATTGCTTTCTTGTTCACACAATCTTACTTTATGCAACATTACCTTCACATTTCTTCAGGGACGCTTCCAATTGCTTTCGTTGTCTGGATCATTCATACCATCAGAAAATGGAGGGACAAGAAGCAGGTCTGGAGGGATGAGTGCCTCTTTGGCAAGTGCAGATGGTCGAGTCATCGGTGGAGGGATCGCTGGTTTGCTCGTAGCCGCTAGCCCTGTCCAGGTAATACAACGTCCAACCCATCCAAATTTCATCAAACAATTCTATCATCGACCAACAAGAAAAATCTTTCACAATCTAAATTACTCCACACCCTTTAGGTTGTGGTAGGAAGCTTTTTGCCGAGCTACCGCGTGGAGCAGAAGGTGAAGAAGAACTCAAAAGTGGAGATCGTATCGCAACCTTTGCCCATGCCAACCATCCCTTTCTCCAGCAAAGAAGTGGAAGGGGCTCCTTGTGACTCAAAAGCTCACTCGAGTCCCAAAACTTCCAAATCAAACCCTACGACTTTGTCTTTCTCCTCCTTCAAGTTAGAAAACTGGCCTGTTCCCTTGCAGTCTGTACCCGACACACGCAATTCTGTATTAGCCTAAAATTTCCTCTTCGAAATTTTAGATTTTATGTGTTGTTCATCTGTAGCTCACGGCACTGACTATTTGTAGGCATTAGAATAGTTCTCAGAAAGTGTTTTCTGTGTTCTTTTCCTCTGTCTCTTGTGCTAAGTTTCATGTATTTGGTCTGTCATTAGTGGATGAATTCTACTTGTTCCTTCGCTCTATTTAAATATATCGAATGATGGATTTAAGTTATATTTGGTATAGGAAATGAAATGAAATGAAATTTTATGGAAATGATTTATTTCATTTCTTTGTTCGATTGAATATGTCATGGAACAAATTTTACATTTGTGGTTTGGCTCATCTTGTTTATGTGATATTTTTTTAGTGCACTAGTTTTTTTTAACTAGCTTGGTTAGTCCATTAGAACATCAGTATTAGTAATACACATGTCATATAATATGTTCATTTTCTCACCATTTTAATTTTATTTACATAATTTAAATAATTACTATTTAAAAATAATATTATTATTACTTATTAGTTTTTAATTTTAGAATTTTTAATTTATAATGTTTTTAATTAAAAAAAGCATCACCTAGTAAATGCATGCACCAGGTGTGAATTTCTAAAACAAAGGGTTGAACCCGTTCAAATATTTGAACTTGAACGTGTTAATGTCAGGATTAATTAACACCAATTTAATGTTATAACGTTCAATAAAATTGACTATATTTAGTCCACCTACTTTTTAGGACTAGTCTAGTCCTACTTGCCTAATATATTTATCTTACGTGATAAAAGATGATTTACTAATTTTCAGCGTCTCCATTAATTCATCCCTAATCGAGATAAATCACATATGACTATTAGTCATTAATGCAAATAGTTAAGTATAGGAGAGTTACATGCTACCAAATCACCTTTTCGATAGATTTAATCCACTTTTCTAGTTCAATTAATCTATATATCTTGCTCATTTTGTCTTTTATATTATTTTTTAATTTAGATATCTCACTTTGAAAGTGATTGATTTATCTCCATAAAAAGATTTCCGACTCATTTTGCCTGCTTGCCCCGTGATCTACTCCACAAGTCGATATGTTTCAATCATTTATACAATATTTAGTAGAAACATACTATAAAATAGATGAAATGGAATATGGATTTTTTTTTAAAAAAAAATCTATTATAAAATGGTCATTCCCTTATTTCCTTATATAATATTCTTAAAAACATCCGACAAAAATAGATTGGTTAGATTGATTTTGAATATTATCAGATTAATTCTGTGGAATTCGTTAAATCTACTATTATTAATTATATGCATTCATTTGGTTTAAATTCATTTGACTTTTAAAATTACATGATCAAACGGCATGATTTAGAATCAAATGCACATGTTGAAAAGCTTCATGTATGGCAAACATCAAGGCACAAAATCATAATCTCAATAGAAGTGTTTCCTAAAATCCTCAAAGCAAGCAAAATGAACACAACAAGACAATGCCATCATTGAACATATTCCAGGTTCAATTAGGACCATTGCCACTTATTCTGCCCACTGCATGAAACAGTATGTAACAACTGGGCATCACAAAACTTGAAGAAACCAGAAACTCATACAGTCGAAGAGACAAGCGAGGGTTGATCTAGCGTCACCTAGTAAGGCTCCACTGGCGCCCTAAACTTTAAACCGGCGTAGATTGCTGCATCGCCGAGCTCCTCTTCGATCCTAAGAAGCTGCGGGCAGCAAGATCAGGAACACGTCAAATTATTTCGTGTCAGGTGCTATATCATATGCGTAAATACTATTCGCAGTTAGAAGACTGGTTTAACATTTCAGGATTATACTAACAATTGACATGCTGGATGTCTTGTGTTGAATGTGTTAACTGACACTGGATTAACGAGGACAGAAAGAAAGATAACCCAAATTAGATGGGATATCGAAAATCACTTGCCTGGTTGTACTTGGCAAGGCGTTCTGATCGGCATGGAGCTCCTGTTTTGATTTGACCCTGGAGAGTAACAGATATAGCTCAAACTTCATATGGAAGCATTTATACAGGCAAACAAATCTAAGAAAAGAAGCAACTGTAAGCATGGTTTGTGTTACAAAAAAATTGACTTACAGTTGCTAAACCCACAGAGAGATCAGCTATGAAGGTGTCCTCAGTTTCACCACTAAAATCAGAAGAAAAGAATTTTTTATTAAAAAAAGGTTTGATCAAGAAAGGAAATGCAATAGTAAGGGGTTACAAGCCATACCTTCGATGGCTTGCCATTACGCCCCATCCAGCACGCTTAGACATTTTAACAGCTTCGATACTCTCTGTGACCGATCCAATTTGATTAACCTGTGGAATATCAAAGAATGAACTATTAAATAACCAAAGTGAGGATTAATAAATCATAGTGTTCATAAATAGAGGATAAACTGATGTTACCTTCAACAGAAGGGCATTGCAAGCCTTCTCACTTATGGCCTTTGCAACCCTCTGAAACAGTTAATCAAATGGTAAGGATTTTACTCTTCGAGTTAGAACTCCAATTTGCAAGATGATTAACCAACAGTTACCGTGGGGTTGGTGACAAGAAGATCATCCCCAACAATCTGGACCTGCTGTCCAATCTCTTCAGTCATCTTGCTATAATGGGTCCAATCATCCTGATCAAATGGATCTTCTATAGACACAATGGGATACTCAGATGCAAAAGATTTGTAGACATCTTTCAAACTGTCGCCTGAGATTTTTTGGGAGCCATCATTGTTCTATAAAGAAGAAAATGAGCTTTATGAAGTTACTTTTGTGTCGAAAAGATTTAAAAAAAAAACAATAAAGAATTGAAACATAACAAGATAGTTTTAGAGTTATCCACATTTATATCAATTCCCAACTATTAGATATCTCAGAACAAAAACTAAAATTTACCTCCACTTTGAAGTTAAGATCGTAAGTCTTATCTTTGTCATTATAAAACTCGGAAGCTGCAACATCCATCCCAATAACAACCTAACAGGTCCCAGAAAAGCAAACTTTTAGACCCTCAAGTCTGTGCTATTTTAGCCAAGACTCAAGCTATGTGGAAAAAACGAAATTTAGGTTACCTTTCCAGTGTATCCAGCTTTCTCTATAGCTGTCTTCAAAAGTTCAAGTCCCTCTTTGTTTTCCTATAAGATTCAAGAGAAAGCAATTATAGGTCCAGTAAAGCAGCAACTTCAAATAAGTCGATCAAGTTTTCGTCAGGATTATAAATAAGGTCCGTTGTGAAGTTAAAAGGATTAGTTAAATTTTGCCCCAATTCTAGAGAATGAACAAAGGTGGAGGAGTATGATTTTGCCCCAATTCCTATAATACTGCAGTATTTTTACTTGTAGGGAAAAATATAGGAAGCAGGCCACTTTATCGGGGCCATACTGCAGAATTTATATCACTAAAGATCCATGAATCTTTTGGTAGTAATTATTTTATAAAATCCTGCAAGTAAATTTTCAGTCTCCACAAAAAAATTAAACCACCTGAATGTTGGGAGCAAAACCACCTTCATCACCAACATTAGTAGCGTCCTGCCCATACTTCTTCTTGATTACAGCCTGCAGTATAGTAACACAATAGGTACATTATGAAAGGAATATTAAAAAAAGCAAACTTGCAAATATATACCTTCAAATTGTGATAAACTTCCACACCCATTTTCATGGCATCTTTAAATGAGGATGCTCCCACAGGAAGAATCATAAATTCCTGATTAAAAATCAAAATGTGCAATGTAAGAAGTGGATTGTTATCTATTCAAGTAAAGATTCAAATGAAGTCTCACCTGCATAGCAAGCTTGTTTCCAGCATGTGATCCACCATTGATAACATTAAATGCAGGTACAGGCAAGACCAAACTTTTATTTCCAGCAAGATTAGCAATGTGCTGAACAAAAGATTGGAGTAGCAAAGCTTCAGAAACATGGATCAGTTTGCTAAGAATGAAAAAAAAAAAAATGGAAAATCATAAACCTGATAAAGAGGTATCTTCTTCACACTAGCTCCTGCTTTGCACACAGCGAGAGAAACAGCCAGTATAGCATTTGCTCCCAGCTGTAGGGATGAGCGTATAGAGTATGATCAGTGATGATTTGAAGCCTACTACCATTGTTTGATATACCATAGTTAAATCTGCAGCAATATGGAAATTACTAATAAAGTATACCTTCTGCTTACACCAGCCCCACTCATTGGAGGTTCCATCAAGCTTTTGGACCATGAAGTTATCAATTTCAACTTGCTCAGTTGGGTCCTGGAAAAGAAATAGCAGTTGTATGTTTTCTTAACTGTTGGTACCAGAAGAATCTCATTCAGTACTCATCTCAGGGTAACTTTAGTTATGCTTCATGCCAAGAAAAATAACATTGTTTAGCACTCACCTTCCCGATCAGAGCAGGTCCAATGATAGCATTTACATTTGCAACAGCCTAGAGCAGAACGGCCAAAATATACAATCAGTTCATTTCCCTCAAAATACATAAACAACCAAAATGTGAAGGGGTTTCTTGTTCTATTTTTCACATATATCTAGTTTACATATATACAATATGAGAAAAGCATATCTGGACAATGTTCTAACTCTATAATTGAAAAGGAAGGTACTCGACCTTGAGAACACCCTTGCCAAGATAATCTGATCCTCCATCTCTTAGTTCTAGAGCTTCATATACACCTAAACCACCAGTAAGGAAATACGACTTAGTAAACAATAAAGCAATGAACTCTGATCACACATATTTAAAAAATAAATGAGTTGCATTTTGAATTGCATGTAAGCAGATATAATCCAAACTGGAATACCAAAAAAGGATGCTATCAATTACAATCAATCTCTTAATGAAATCCTTGCATCTAGCTTTATCTAAGGTGAGCTTTTACAGCGACTTTCTCATAAATTGTACTCTCATATGACAAAGTCTATTTTACAAACAAGAGATCTACACAAGGTTTTGGGTCACATGTTCCTTTCCATGAGACATCAAAACAATTGCTGGATCATTAAACTTATTTATGGGTATGGGAAATGAAAAGAAATTGTCTGCGCTTGCACAAAAAAAATTGCAACCAAGTCAATTCTGATTCTGATCCTCGTAACTCATGCACTGCCTTTATTCCACTTATAACTGTGGAGAAGAAATTCGCACAAACGGATAAATCAATGAGTGCTGACGATTACAAAGTATGTTACAGAATTTTAAGTTTTCCCCAAAACATCCTGACTTTCAGCCTGGTCAAAGCAAGCGATGTAAAATGACTAGGCAAAATTTTCCAAGCATTAACTGAATTTCTAACTGAACGCCCACCAAGACAATTCAATACAGCAGGTCAATTAATTTAATGGTAGAAGTACTCAATTCTTCCACGTTTTGAATTACTCAATTTCAAGTCAACTTTCCTTTCCTATCTATTTTATGATGGAAATCCATTTATTTTATTAAAATAAAAACAACTTTAGCGCAGTTCGTTTCAATGGGAGAACTAGCAACTATGTCAGATCGCTGATGTCTAACACTGCCAAAAAAAAAAAAGATGAATCAGTGTAATGACAGCAATAAACACTAACTTCTTTAGATCTGGGATCAAAGATAGCGCTTGCCACAGTAATATACGAAAATCAGTAAACATCTTGCCTCGAAGCAATTGAAACTTTACAATATAGCATCGATCGTACACGGAGTAAGCAGCTCAAGGTCAAATTTTGAAAGATCAAGAATGAGATGTGATACACCGTACCTGTTGAGGCACCGCTAGGGACCGCAGCTCTAACAAAAGTTCCATCTGACAGGCCAACATCCGCCTGATGCAAACAAAAAAGCACCAAGGTGCTCAATAAATCCCCAAGAACACCGAAATTCCAAAACGAAGCAAAACAAAATGGTCGGAGAATCTAGGGCGACCTATCTAAATAGATCAAGATTGAAGAAAGTGATATTCGCAGATTAACAAAACATGATACAAGTTCTTGTGCAAGGATCACCTCAACAGTCGGATTGCCTCGGCTGTCGAAGATCTGACGAGCCTTGACGCTTGCGATCTTCACCATCTCTCTCGCCAATCTCACTTTCTCTCTCACAGGATTCCTGCAATTGTTGGAGCAACCAGAAATATCTGGAAGCACATTGGGTGAACCATTTTAAAGGGCGGAGAAAGCAGTGGCTTGCCAAAAACAAATCGCAGCCGTTGAATTCGATACGTGGATTCTAGAAGAAGCGTTTCACGGTTTGTTGCCAGTTGCCACTCCACCACCGTTCGATGGTTCGGTCGCTTTTTTTCAACGTCACCTACTTTATATAAATCACCCTCTTTCGTACCTCTCTTTCAGTTGGGAAACGGACATAGGACCCACAACAATGCCGATCCCGATTAACGGCAATGAAAAAAAAAGAAAACTGGTGGGCCCACTTGTCAATACATTTGACTTTTGAAAAAATTAATTATATATACCAAAATTTTATAAATATATATATTTTATAAATAGAACTTAAATCTATTATTCTAGAAGATTTTTTTTTATTTTTTAAAAATTAATATATACCAAAATTTATCCAAAAAAACATATATATTTCATAAACCGCTTGCTTTAATATTTTTTATAAAAAAATAGAATTTAATAGAGTTCAGCTTTCATCATCTCACATGCTTAAGGGGCTGCAACACGCCGACACTTAGGCTGCGTTTGCATTTGGTGAGGATAACCAATTTTATAATATAAATAGGATTATATATTAAGATTGATTATTTTATTTGATATAATTTTAAATTTGTAATATAATATAATCTAGATTATAAAAGATAATAAATTTTTTAATCTGAGTTATAAGGCTAATAGCATATAATATGGATTACAATCCAACCTTAAGATTTAATACGTCAAATATAACTCTAATCTCATCTCATCAAATCAAGCCTTCTACAAATTCGGCGACACCATCTCCCTTGCCCCCATCGTCGCCACCGGACGCCGCCGTCGCCAACTGGCCGCCCTACAACCACCACCGGCCGCTCGTCAGCCACCTATAACTCGCCAACTGTTGGTCACTTGTAGTTCGCTAACGGCCACCCGTCACCCACCGCTCGTTGTTCGCCACCGCCAGCTCCCGTCGTCACCGATCATCAGTAGATGTCGCAGGATATTTTTATCATTTTATAATAATAGACACTAAAAAAAAATATAATCATCATTATAATTAAAGTTTACATAAATAGTATAAAATTTTTTTACCAAACATAATAATACAATATTAATATTACATCACAATATAAAATTTATTATATTACAAACTTAATTACATTATACCTAACTAAATATAACCTTACTACTATACTACATTACTGACAGTTGTTATTTCCGTTTGTTTTAAAAATATAAATAATAATACAAAATTAGTGACTCCTGCACAAAAATTAATTCACATTGTTTAGCGGATTGTTGGCACATCTGGATCAGCATACTGTAAAGAAAGTTATCTCCTGCACAACACCCAAGTGAAAGAAGTTAGAATGTACAGCTACGATTGACGAACTCCGACAAACTTAATCACGAGAATGAAGAAAAGATGATAGGCGTCCTCTGATTGTCCATGTTGATGTCGCAAGCAATCAGTCAAACCAGAAACACCAAACTTAATGCATGCTCACAGATTGCCTCCCATAACCAAAAGCTAAATGCATGGCATGAATACTTGAAAGACAAGAGATGTCCAGTTTAATCTGCTGGATGCTGCAATATATATCGGCCATATCTTTAAGCTTCGGTGCGTGCAGTACTTGAAGATGAAGCTCTCGTCCAGCTTTGGCAAGCTGCAGCAGGAAGGTTAATTAGAACTGCTGTCTCCCCTTGTTTAGTGCATGATCTGAATCTTACGATGAGAATTTCTAAATGGTGCTCATGTGCCTGATGAGCTCAGAGCTGTGACCGGCATGCTTGTGCTGGGTCGTCTATAAATGCGTGCATGGTGGAAATCCAGAGTTTAGCCGAGCTCATAGCACAAGCAACAGCGTGTTGCTTTGGAGGAACCAAAGCTTAACGGTGTGTAAGGTTTGTCATAACTGCAATTTGGATAATGCAATTATTTTTCTACTAATTTTATTCAGCTACAATCCACAGCAGCTCCCTTTTAAAACTAGCTTAGTTTTCAATCAAAGAGATCTACATTTTTGGTTTAACATTTTGACCATGTTTGTTATAATATTAAAAAAAAATATATCATCTTGAATAAATAGGACATAAAGCAAAAGATAAAATTTTCCTACAATTCAGTAAAAACCCCAATTTTCTCAATGATGGAAGAAACAATCCTTACACTTTTCATTACCAATAGTCCCCAAGCTTTCCGGTGATTTTTCAAGAATTTATCGACATGGAAGCATTTCAAAATTTTCAATTAATTCCAAGGCTAGATTAAAAGAATAAGGCAAAGTAGTGTGCCAAAAAATCAAGAACCAGGAAATATTTGAGTGTTAACTCTTTGAGGAATAGGAATATCTCCTCTTCATGTCGCCGGAATCTCCTTGGCATGTGGATCATGTAGTAAAATGTTGTCTGATGTGCAAAAATTTGAATGTTTTCTGCGCTCTTCAAATATAGCAGATTAGAAAAGACCTGAAAGTACACAATGAAGTAATATAGATCTACCTAAGAGTAGCCATATAGGAACTGTAATTCTATACAATTCCGGTAGTTGCAAGCACAGAAACTTTAAATTACCTGAATCTGCATGAAAGGTTCTTGGATTAATCAAACGCGAGCTATATATTATGCCAGTTTTGACGAGACATCTTTCTCCATGATCGCAATTTATATATGCAACCAGCAGCAATCAACAAGCCAAACGCAGCAAGAGCCATGATTGTAGAATTCTCAAGATTCTGATGATAACCGCCCTTACCAACAATGAAACAAATATTCCGGTTCAGTATAATCCACAGGTTGACTATAAACACAAGCTGCTTTGGAGGATGCAAGTACAGATCAATACCTGAACAAGAACAAATAGGAGTGCTGCATTAGCTGGTGCTAAGGAGAATGTTATCATTCCGCTACGAAGCTCATTTGGTAGGTGCCTGCAAAGACACAATGAGGATTTGCATTGAAAAAAACATATATCAAGGATTGAGGGAAGGGAAAATGAGTGACTCACATTGTTCTCAATCTTGCGAGTGAAGGTAAACTAAAACCAACACATGCATGAAAGATGCAAAATAGAAGAACTAGAACTCCAATCTCCTGTTATTATAGGAGTAGCAAATTAGTTCACACAACGGGGCAGAAGTGATGGTCCAGAACAACAATAAATATTGTAGTAGTGTACCTGGTAATCATAAGCGACAATGAACAAAGCTATACTAGCAACACCCAAAGCTGTCATTAGGCAATCCTCATTGCCTAATAATTTTGCCTCACTGAAAAGCCATGGGAAAGCAGTGCTGCCGAGCATTCTTGAGCCAATCAAGACTGGATAGATTAAAGATAGATTTACCTCCCTCCCATCTGCCTGAAATCACACAGAATTTAGATGATCAACAAATAATCTTGAGATCAAGCAGATGGTAAAAGATTTTTTTATCTAAAGAATAGGAATGACCATCTGCGTCTTAGAACTAGAGGATTTCATAAACTATAGTTTTACTTTTGGAAATGATGACAGGCATTATAGAATTATTTATCTTTTGTGGATAATCTAGTTCATGATTATAATCTTTATTCATTCGCCTTAAGATGAAACAAATCCTTAATCATGCATATTTTGTTCAAGCTCAATATTAGAAATTCACAAAACATATACATCGCAGAAAGATCCAACTCAGAATGATTCTGAGCGCGACACTTTAACACGATTTTCCTCCGCGACGCTGTTGGCAACCCACGTGACCAACTCCACCTCAGCTCTCTCTCTCCGCTTCGAAGACCACTCGCCTTAAGCGCCCAGCCACTTCTCCCTTCTTCCTCGTCTCCCTCACGTTCAGCATCGTCTTCCTCCTCCCAGCGAGGCTCATCTCACCCAGCGAGGCTCGTTGAGCCTCGTCTTTTTCCTCCCAGGGTTCTCGAAAGAGGGGAGCATTCTCTCTCACTGTTCTCCCTAAAGTGCTCAGCCGTTGGAAAAGAACTGAGAGGGAGAGAAGCAACAAGGCGGCGACGGCCTCAGGGTCTATGTCATCGTCGTCGCCGTCGAAAGGGTTCGCAGCACGATCTCTTCTCTTTATCGCCGGCGGTTTTCGATTCTTCTTCGTCGTTGGAGCCTGCCGATTGACTCCTCTGTAGTCTCGCTCCGGGTGGGACCTCAGGTGTCCGTACATCGACTTTTCTGACGGGAAGATCTTCCTGCACTCCGGGCAAGTAAGGTTAGGGTTACTCATCATCTTCACGGCATGGGCGCCCATTGATCTCTGCTCAAGAACGCGTCAAAGAAACCATGGATACGAAGCAAAAGCACCGTAGAAAGCTCTCATCTTACAGAAGAGAAACAACTCACTCTATTCTGTGACGATCTGCTTCTCACAGATGCATCAATCAAGATATGCTTCCCGCTGTATATTCAACAACAAACAGGCGATTCAGCAATGAGTGAAAGAAATTGCTACGGCGACGACGAGAGTGGCTCCGCCTCTTTGGAAAGTTCTCAGAGAGGTGGACTTTTGGAACGCGAATTTTACGCACAGCGGCCTTCGGCAGATTTCTTCGAAGCTGCTGCGACGCTTAGGGCACGCGAGGGAGGAGGAAGTGTTGTCGCGAGTGGTCTTCGAAGCGGAGAGAGAGCTGAGGTGGAGTTGGCCACGTGGGCTGCCAACGGTGTCGCGATGGAAAGTCGCGTTAAAATGTCGCGCTCAGAATCATTACTCATGTTACTATTGCCCAAGGTTTCTTGCAGATTCAGATTTGGGTATCTAACTACTTATGGAAGCAGATCCAGATATATTTTTTGCACATGCAAATATATGTTCACTATGTTAGCATATTCTGAGATAAAGCCACAAAATGAAAGTCAAGAGAGAGTGCAAGAGGACAGATAACTGGATTTTGCTGATTCAAATCTACTATTAAAAAACTAGTATTTTTCCATTTCATTATTTTATAATCAGAAACATCTTTCTGAATATTAAAATTACAGTTTTGAGTTAATTAACAAAAAAAGGTAGATTGTCTTTCATTGTAGAACAAAGAAAGAACAACTAGATGACGTTTGAGAAACTGTCAAGCTCTTAACTACAAGCCATAAGTTCTAACTAGTGGGGTTGGCTATATAAATCCTATTCACCATTGAATCCATGTAAAGCTACACCAGAACTAATATTCAGATTTTATAAATAACTTCTAGTTATGTTAAATGGATTTTCATGTTCTTATATATGCTAAAGCTGATGGCAGCATGGTATTGTCCTCCAATAATATAAGAGTAAACAAGCTGTTTCTAAATTGTCAAAGCAACTAAGGATTCTGAGTTGATAAGGATATTTGCAAGGGTTTTCTAGAAGAGACTACCTTCTCTCTATGCGTGCATTATTTAGATGATCATTTTATAATCAATCATTAATTAAGCAACATGATAATGAATTAATCAAATGAAAACTATCTTCAAATATGAGACTCACATGCAGAAAAATTAGACTGTCAAACAATTAGCTAGTCATAAGTAATCATATATTGGCAAACATTGTGATGCTATTATATCTTCAATTGATTGATGACTTCAAAACTTCTAATTGCAAAACAAATGAAAATTCCAGGTTGCTTGCCTACCACTATAGTTGGTGCCCAGAGTATCCAGAACACTGACACGGAAAAGTGGATGCTTGCCTGAGCCCACATGAGAACCAAAATATTTTTGTCTGGCTAGCAAGGGAAAAACACACTATGAGAAAGTTTATGATATTATAGAGTTGGTTTCAAGAATATGATTAATAAATGGCATAATACAAGTAATGAATATGGACTAGAACCAATGCAATTTGTTATCTAGGTGATATAACAAGACAAACAGCAATCTTTCTATGGCTACCTTATGCTTGACAAACTATGACAAGCACATATTTCTGTCTAAAGGAGATTAACATTGACGTCATGACAAGGTATGTATAGTAAGAACCAGTAGGTATCAGGATATACTCATGCATATACATTGAGCAATATCTTACAAACACTATACAATATATGGTTGTCAGAATGACAAACAAGATTGGTGCAGATCATTACTTTCTTGATCCATATTTATATCAGAACAAAATAAAAATTAGGATAGTGCACCACATGAAATGCATAATGATCAGCACAAATATAACCAATAATCTGAAGTCCCTTTTGCCAACGAAATTGTTTAGGTTTTGGAAAGAAAAGAAATCAGTAAATGATTATTTTAAGATGAACTATCAAACAAGTAATGTGAATGAAGTTTGAGCTTAAGGAACAATTCATTGAGTAACAAGCAGTAAGATGCAATTAGAAGTACAATTTTTTAGTAGACTTCTCTTAAGCACGAACTCCATGTGCATAAGGTGCTTTTGTAGTTTATTAATGTTCATTATCAATGTCTAAACTAGTGTCAGCACAAACAAGCTTCCAGTATCAGTGATCGTTTACAAATTTTTGTAATTGCTACACAATCGTCAATGAATTAGATAATATACTGTATTTTATATGTGTTTGGAACATCCATAGCACAATTTGTTTAGATCAAATTTCATTTAGATTCCAACCTTCAAATGTTGGGTTAATACAAAAAGAAGATTGATTAGTTCTTTTCATCATGATGTATGTAATAGTTAGACATTTTTTGATCAAACCAGCACTTGTAGAAGACATTCTGCAGTTCTGGTGCTCTGTACCTTTAAGAATATGAGCTGAAAATGACTTTTTATAACTCCCAACAACAGGTGCATGATGATTTTTGCTCCATTCTTTCTTGATATACAGAGTGCTTAAAACAGCCAGTATAGCAGCCAGAGCAGATGAGTTAAAGGATCTTGAAAGAATACCCTTAACTAACAAATTTGAGAGTCCTTGGCTACCAATTAGAGAAAAAGACTCAAAAAAGGTCATCAACCAAAATGTATCATTCAGAAGATCTTGCTTATGACCTTGCTACAAATAGAAAGAAGCTTTATCTTAGTACTCCTGATAGAAAAAGGATAAAAAGACATTCAGAGGACAGCTGGGGCAAAACTAACCTTCTCATGTTCTATTACCATCCATGTCTCATAACAGAAGGAAAATACAGAAGAAGCAATTGATAAGCATATATTTGACATCCAAAAAATTGGATGCTTAATCAAACTCTTCAAGGCTCCCAGAAAAATGTGAAGGAAGCAAAAAAGCAAGCAAGCCTTTCTTGCACCCCTGCATAAATCAGTTTAACACCAAGAAGGTAATCAATCCTTTTGGAACAATGTCAAAATGTCACAAAAGAGCAGAACAAAGAATGAATGCAAGTGTTCTTTCTTCTCCATAATATCTTTGATGCAACATACAGGCACATGATCATAAAAACAAGTTTAACAATAGTCATAGAGCCTTCCTTGTTATTTTCTGTCTGATATTAATAAAAATAACCATCCAGGCTGCTGAATAGCACTTAGACAGCCTTGCTAAGAATTTCAGATGGACTATAGAACTAAGAACATCCCAGTGCTAGGCTCTTTTTGATGTGAGATAGGAAGTGAGTGAAAGGACATATTTTTTAAACAAAACTCTTTAAATGTTATCATTGGTTGCTTCAACCAAAATGAAAAATTCATAGTAGTCAAAGTGAATCAAGTGATTAATGAAGTTTATAACAAACCAAGAAGAACCCTCAACTATACTTGCTTCACTTCCATCCAAAGTAGAACCCCGAAACAAGCACATATACACTTAGTGCTACTATTACATGATAGGGGAAACACCTCAATCCTGTCGTATCAAACATGTATGAATAAGTCTAGGATAAAAATTTTGTAATACATTTCACAACATTGCACCAATTTTAATCTGATATTCTTTGACCATGAAAACATTGACTTTTGCATTTGTATGGGATATTCACAGTAAGTCCCATATCAATCTAAGAATTCCCCAATAGTCCTGCCTCTAATAAGAATCTGATGCATGTTCCACTACACCTTACTGACCACTAAAACTAATTGATTTCTAGACGTAAGAATCGTCCACAAACAAAAGAAAACATTAAGTTATAATGTATGTTAGTGGGGAAAAAAAGACGAACTTACACAATGTCAAAGAGAATGCCGGAGAAAGTACCAAAAATGAGAGCAGCCAACGCCCCTATCGCCAGATACCATGCCACCTGCTCCCGGCTGATTCCATACTCTGCAAAATCATTCTCACCAAACACCGATTCAACCCCCTGCATAACTGCAAGATCACAAATTCACATAAAGATCCGAGCTTCAGCTACCTATCCATAGAACAACGAACAAAAGGGGGAAAAAAGATACAGCAAAGCCCTAATCAAATTGGACAAAACAAAACAACAGGATTGAAGAACCTGAAGCCAGAGCGTAGAGCATCAGGAAACCTCTCTGGAAACGGAGGAACGGGGCCGTGTGGCCGAGATCGAAGAGAGACGAAGCTCCGGCTCCCCTGCCAGAGATGCTCCGGGAGAAGTAAGGAAGGAGGAAGATGGAAGCAAAGCAGGAGGCGAAGAGGACAAGGAAGGCGGAGGGATGCAGCTCCCATCGGTCGCTCTCGATCACCACTCCCATGATCTCGCTCGCGAGATCGAGCTTTTCCTCCCACTTCTGCTCACGAAAATAAATAATTTACATGAATCTACCCAATTTTTTCATAACTCGATCCTTTTTTAACCGTACATAATATTTATATATTTTCTTAAAATTTAATATATTTTACCAAAATATTATTATTAGCATATTGCAATTTAATTTTATGCAGGTTATTAGAAAAAAAATGAAATTTATTTGTTGAGTTAATTTTCTTTTTTCTTTCTCAATCCTCCATGATAAATCAGTAAGCATGAATAGATCAGTCCACTAAAATTTTACTGACTATTAGAGTAAACCAAAAGGTATAAATTAATTTAACAGATACTCAGTATCATAAATAATTTAAACTCTTTTCAAGTATAATATGCCTAAAGGCATCTTCAATGGAGGTTTTTCTCTAGATTTTTGCTCTTCAAATTTGTATAAAAAAATCAGAGCGGATCCTCTGATCGACAATCCATGATTACTCTTGCACGATAGTACACACTCTAGCAAAAGATCAACCTCCAAATCGGCCTTTCAAGTTCCTCAATAAGGGGTCACTCAATGAAGGTTTCACTGAGCTTGTGTTGGATTCATGGTCAGCCCTGGCCATTGGGAGCGCTCAGTTTATCCTTAAAGCGAAGTTGACCCGTTTGAAAAGAAGGTTGAGGGAGTTGAATAAAAACCATTTTTGGACACACTTCAGGGAAGGAAAAATGAGCAAACGCAGAGTTAGAAGAGATACAGAAAGGGGTCCTAGAAGGATAGTTATTCCCATAAACTATAATCATATACGGAGGAAGGCCGCTCTTCTTGCGGAAGTGGAGAAACAATTCTATCAGCAATGGGTGAAACATGTTACTTATGGAGCTCAGATAAGTGTACTAAATTCTTCCATGATGTGGTGAAGTGGAATAACAAGAGAAATGTCATCATCACACTCATAAGAAAAAAAAGGGGGAGCAAACATCAAGCTTGAGTGAAGTGGCGGATGAATTTGTGGGCTTCTTTCATGATCTACTTAGGCAAGAGGTGGTGTACAACCCTATAGATAGTGGTGGTCTTCCCAGAAGAAGGTTCACAATCAATCTAAGGACTTGATCAGGTCGGTGGAGGTAGAGGAAATTAAAGCAGCCCTATACGACATTGGAAGTAATAAGGCACTAGGTTCGAATGGAAATGGAGAGAAGTTTTTCACCGCGTCTTGGAATATTGTTGGGCCGGATTGTATTGCAATTGTTTAAGAATTCTTTCAAAGTGGTGAGTTGCTCAAACAATGTAACCATTCATTGATATCTTTGGTGCCAAGGTGGATCATGTCCCAAGAGTATCATATTACCGACCTATCTCCTATTGCAACGTATTTTACAAGGTACAAAAAACTGGCCGACCAGTTAGCCAGAGTTTTGGGGGAATTGTTGGATTCGGCACAGGCGGCTTTTGTGCAAGGGCAATATACAGGTGGCAACATTAATCTCACCCAGGAGTTGCTATGAAAGTATGGACGCAAAAGAATCTCCTCGGGGCGTATGATCAAGGTGGATTTGCAAAAGACATTTGATACGATAGATTGAGACTTCCTTATGATGACCCTCATTGGTTTTGATTTTCCCTAATGATTTTGTGTATGGATTCGGGAGTGTGTAACTACGACCTTCTATTCTATTTCTCTAAATGGTTGTACACTACTACACTAATAGAATTTCCTTTATTTACTTCTCACATTCACCGAAGTCGTAGATAGATAATTACCGAAGTAAACGCACATGAAGTAATTAATGGGATACTATTTTACTTCGTTTATCACTGAAGTCGTATCCAAGAAAAAAACAAAGTCTTTGACCAGTTCAAGGAGACAACTGGTTCAAAGTTGGACCGATGCTGAAGTAAAAAAAATGTCTTTTGTTGATGATATGTAACTTCACAGTTTACATTGATTAGCGAAGTAAATATATTTTATAACTTCGTCATAATTCTTATTTATCGAAATATTTGATTTTATGTTAACTCAGTGTTTACATTTATTAAAAAAGTAATTGATTATCAAGATTTCGTTGTTTTATATTATACTGAAGTAATTGATAAGAAACGACTTCGCAATTATTAAACCATTGTGAAGTAAAGGAGTTATAATCTAAAATGCATTAATCAGATCCACAAAATGACAAATATCTTAACAATTCACAAATTTATCCGTTAATCCACAAGTATAACCAAAATATATATCCACACCAAAAGTGTATCAAAAGTATGTAACTATGTATATCCAAAAACCCACAATGTAAAATAAAAAACCTAACGTATACGACTCATTTAGACACCTATACATACGAGTAGATGAATTCACTCCATTTATTTCTGACTTCATCATATTGAGATTGATTGTAATATTGATTCTTGATTATTCCTGTAAACTTTTATATAAAAAATATAAAAATATATTAGATTTATAAAAATTATTCATCTAAAAAATGACAAATATTCAAAAACAAAAAAAAAAAACAAAACTGAGGATATGTCATAAAGATCCTAAATATTCTTCAACCGCATATAAATATATTATCACCTCCATAAAAGTGTTCTCAACAAAATATATGCGTGTATATATATGCATTTCATTTATGTTCTATAGGCAAAAGTGTTGTTGTTGTTGCTCAAACAAGGAACGTAACAAGCTAATACGTCATGTTTACACTAATATTGATTCGCATATAAACACTTTATGTATAAACACTAATATGCAGATTTGGTCCTCTTGGGGCCGTGTGATGGTTAAGGTATGTGAGCTTGTAACATGAGGTCTAGAGGTCGAATCTCGGCACGCCCGAGCATATACCTCCCCTATGTCTTAACCATTTACACTTATGGCTAGTAGCCACCCGTGGTTTACCTCCTCCGTGTTGGCTCTGGGACGGGTCGGCGGGGGCGCTGGGGGC
>JBAMIE010000114.1:8771019-8785244 GCA_037177295.1 Kaempferia parviflora
GACCTGCCGACATGGCAAAGATTAAACAGAGCCAAATTAAAGTGAAAACTAGGATTTGTTTTACTTTTACAGTGTTTTTAAGTTTTATATGAAAGATTTTTACATTGCAAAAATCAAAAGAGCATAAATATCATAGTAACGTTTTTTTATAAAAAAAAATCAAATGAGTATTCTTCTCGTGATTTTATTTTGAAAACATATTTTGATCAAACACTACCGGAATTCGAGGGGGTGATTAGTTCTAATTATTTGCAGTGAAAATTTTAAAGTAATACTAGTACCTCTAATTTATTTAGTATCAGTTTTGTTGAGGTGACTAATTCAAGGATTCATCAATATACGTACTCCACTATATAGTAATACTCTTTCTCGGAAACAATCCTGAAGTGAAAAAACCTTGTGCAAGCTCACAACTAGAAAATACAATGAAAATTCAAGAAGTATATACACAATATAAATGAAAGTCTTACTTTCTTAATCTTTGTTGCCTAAAAATGCCTCTAGTAAACTCGGAAATGCAGTAGCATTTTACTCGAAATCTTCCAAAAATCGATGGTGAAGAGTGGGGAAGAAGAAGTGTCCAATCCCTCGACGAAACGCCTTTTATCTTGCAGATTAGGGCTCCCAATCAATTGCTGGCCCTTACCCCCAATAGATTGTCATATCAAATCCGATCAAATTCAATTGTTCAAACCTCACAACGACTCTTTTCTACTTCTTCCAGTCG
This sequence comes from Kaempferia parviflora, assembly GCA_037177295.1. Taxonomy (NCBI): domain Eukaryota; kingdom Viridiplantae; phylum Streptophyta; class Magnoliopsida; order Zingiberales; family Zingiberaceae; genus Kaempferia; species Kaempferia parviflora. The sequence continues at coordinate 8,771,747 of JBAMIE010000114.1, forward strand.
ATTAACTTACTTTAATCGATAACTTGATCGATTGAGAAGCCTACTGTTCACTCACATTCACTCCTAATCGATCAACCAATTGATTGAATTAACCTTAATCAATTATCCAATCGATTAACACACCTTCTGTGTGGTGGTGTCCTAAGTTGATTTTGATGTGATCGACCAAGTTAAATTAGGTTTTGTAGTGTTCTAACCTTGTGTACGTCTATAGTAAAAATTAACAACTAGCTTTCTATATACATTGTAAGAAGTAAAGTTGCTAGTTCTACACCGCCAATTGATCAGATATGAGTAGAAATTAATATAATTGTTAAGTTCTATACTTTACAAAATTTAGATGTTAGCTTCAAAAGGGTATAAACTAGCTAGTTATTGGTTTTCATATGGCCGAATCTATTTGCATCAACAATGTGACATTAATTGGTGGCTTATCTACTGCGCAGCTATCTTTGACCGGGGGCATTAATTTGTTGTCCTGCAACTTGGAAGGAAGGAAGGAAGGAAGGAATTAATCTTCTGCTTGTGCGCTTCCAGATCTTTCAAGCAGGATGCTGCTGTAATATATGATCAGCATGGCGTGCGGAGTGATGACTGAATTTCTTTCGCATCGTGCCGTGTTTGAAGATTGGCATCATAATCAAAGTTTACTATTTTTATTCTAATAATCTCATTATTCGCATTCCAACATTCCAGATAAGATCGATTCATTCAAAATATAATAAACCGTGCTGGCTAGTAATTTTAAATTAAAAATCTTAATTTTAATTTTTAATTAGTATATATTCAGATTATTATACTTTAAATATTATTCTCTTGTAATAACACTTATACATAATATTGAAGGTCGTATAATAATAACTTAAGGATTTTTAGAGATTCTATAAACAGACTAATTATCATAATTTCCTCTCTCCATTTTAGAGATTCTAATGGTTAAACTATAGGGCCGAAGAGGCAAAACCAGTCTCAGGATATGGTGAGATCGAGAGCTCATCTCATTCAGAGCTGTCTCTCCGATTTATCTCTCCGTTGAAAAAAACAAATTTATAAAAGGTATGTTAGATTGTTGTAAAATCTAAGTTATAAATAAATTTCAGACAATTGAAATAAGAATTCAAATAATAAAAATAAAAAGATTTTGTTTTATTGAAAACATGATATAAATAGTTGTACATGATTAGACTTATCTATGCAGTAAGTAAACTGAGTAGATATACAAGTAATTTTAGTATTAAGCATTGGAAAGGGATAACAAGAGTATTGAGGTACTTAAGGTATACTCGTTAATATGGACTGCATTATTTGAGATATCATGCTGTGATCGAAGAATACAACGATGCAAGTTGAATTTCTAACATAAAAGATTCTAAGTCTACGAGTAAATATGTATTCACTCTGAGAGGTACAGTCATTTCATAGAAATCTTCTAAACAAACCATAATAATCAAATCTACGATAGAATCTGACTTTGTAGCTCATGATAAATATAGTGAAGAGGTTGAATAGATACAACAATTCTTAGAAGATGTTCATATAGATTGCCGAAACTGGTGCCAACAATTTACATACATTGCGATAGTCAATCAGAAATTGGTTGGGTACAGAGTCATCTCTATAATGATAAGTCTAGACACATACATCATAGACATAATATCATTAGACAACTACTTTCAACAGGAGTTATCGCAGTTAATCATGTGGAGTAAAAAGCTAACCTAGCAGATCCGCTAAACAAAGAGTTAAACAGAGAGTTAGTCGCACGTTCATCACAAGGGATGAGCTTGATGCCAATGAGAAATGTTGGTCAAAGGAAACTCAACCTATGCAGACTGGAGATCCCAAGAACTAGGTTCAAAGGGGCAACCTAACTGCACCGATAAAGTTGCTCACTGTGGGAGAACAATCCAATGGATCAGTGAAGGATGGAGGTTAAACACATGATTTTTAATAATCCAATAAAGTAATATGAAATACTCTTAAAAGATCACTTATGTAAGAAAAGAAGTGGGACCGCTTGGAAGATAATTAGAGGCATAATTCTTAGAGCTTCTTATAGAACTAGGTATGCTCATGGTCAAGAACGAACATACTCATAAGAACTAAGTTGTATCAGGGAGAGCCTTGGTGAGATATGTCAATGCTTATACAGATGGTAAAACAGTTCAAGGACACCGTATCTACTGTTAGTCAGTAAACAAACAACTTCACAAGGAAAGGTTCAAAGGGTAAAACATATTTGTCATATACTAGACTCAACTGCTGAATGTTATTACATGCACTGTTTCAATTCATATTTGGGATTGGTAGAAAGGTGAATGGAAAAAGAGGTGGAATGGAGGAAAGAAGTTTAATTGTATATATATATATATATATATATATGAGGAGATGCTCTCTCTCATGTTTAAGTGCTTAGGGGGCAAATCTAGAGCCCTAATTTATCTGCTCAACCACTTAGTCAGCAAAAATCAGCCCCACCTTCATTGTATGTTTTTGTCCTCCCAGGACTAAAACATAGTCAAGGTATTCAACTTAGATTCCCAAAATGGTTCTAAGCTGGTTCGACGTCTATTGTTCCTTCGGGCAAGAACGCGTCCTCACCAGTCACTCTCCTCCAGTGACTTACCTTAATTATCTTCCGGAATCGGACATCCGGAACACTTACACCGGAATCAGACATCTAGATCGCATGCACCAGAATCGGACATCTGGATCATTTACACCAGAAATCGGATCTCTCGGATCGTCTACACCAGGAATCAGACATCTCGGATTGTCTACACCAGGAATCAGACATCCCGATGTGCCGGATTCGAACCTCCTGACTTTTTCACCTGCAAGCTTTAAAGACATGTCAGTTCATACAAAGGCTAACCTTAACATGTTTGTCATTCATCAAAACCAGAGTTTGACTATTAGTGCAAACTGCACCAATATAAGGAACAAAAAAAAGAGCATACTTCATCCACCCTCCCTCTCTCTCTTCCTCTTTGTCGTGCATCTCTTGCTCGGCAAAGTACTATGATAGCAGTCAAGTACCTTTCAGTTTGTCGTGACCTTTAATTGACATTTTACCACCTAAATTATTCTTTTAACATTAACGCTTAATGTGATTAATAAGAAACACACATTAATATAATGCATATGTTGTTACTTTTTTATTTGTTAAAGAAACGTCATGCAAGACACATATAAAATGTCTTAAGCATAAGAGGAAAAGAATAAGAAAAAAAAAAAACATACTTCATCCACCTTCCGCCTCTCTCTCTTCCTCTTTGTCATGCATTTTTTGCTCGGTAAAGTACCTGTTATAATAGTCGGGTACCTCTCAGTTCACCGTGATCATCAGTGCTTGGTGTGCATCACGGTTAACCGTTATATCATGGGAAACAGACGACCCGAGAAAACTTCGAAGCACAGCTGGAGATAAGGCGAATTTGTTTCAAGGAAACTGCGTCTATCACATGCCTCAGAATCATCAGCTGCTCTGCCACTTTGCTCGCTTTGCCGCTTTACTCGCTCGGCCGCTTTGCACTCGACGAGCTGAAATCAGCTCTACTGACAGCCTGAGATTATCTGTTCGAGTTATCTCGTCAAATAAATTGAATAATTTTAATTCGACTAATTTTCTAAAAACTCTGGCAGATTATCCAACACTGTCTCCATGCGCCAAGAAGTTCTCTCACTGCTTCATTTTAAATCTCCATTGCGGAGAACTTCAAGGAAAATTCTCCCTTCTCATGCTATTACAGAAACTAAACAAGTAACATTGTTCTACAAAACTTGAAAAAAAAAATATATTAAAAACTAGAGAAGTTTGGAGTATTGTGTACGCTCTGTTTGTAATCATATATGTCTTCTACGCAGTATGCAGTTATTCCATTCATGGTGTATGTTTTTCCACTACTTGTTTGTCCATACGCAAACACACTCGATGCCGTAAAAAAAAACAAATAATTTTATATGAATGTTTAAACGATGAATTGGCTGTTCGATTGTTCTAACCAGTGATTCCATGGACGACTGAAAGAGCTACTTCTCTTGCACCTTCACTATAAACCTGCCTCGTGTTGCACTCAGATCCAAATACTATGTCTGATATGTTCATCAAATTTCAGTTCGTGTCGATTTATATATGAACAAATTATAAATCTCTGAAAACACAACGAATGTGTAGGCAGAGGAATAGAGAGATCTCTCAGATAGGCCAGGCTTGAAGACGACAGAGCTGCCATTGATGCAGTCCCAGTCCACAGGTAGTCGTTTTTCTCAAGCTCCTTTGCGTCCGAAATCCTGCAGAAGAGAAAGGAAAAGGAAAAAAAATTTACGAACACTGCATCAGGAAATTCATGAACAAATTAACAAACCTGTGCCATCTCTGTTTCTGTTGTGAAGAAATGGCGTTTGTGTTCCTCCCTCTTCTCCAGGATCTCCTCCTCCTTCCTGATCCGATGTTTATTTGTTGGTTGCTTGGAATAGATTGTCGAGGTGTTTGCATGAAACTTTAAAAAGAGTGCATGGCCATGGCCATGGCCAGGCGAGGAAGAAGGTCTGTTCTTGAGAAGAAAAAACAACTGAGAATCAACTTTTATTTGTTTTAATTGATTTTTATTGTTCTTGGATTTATATCAAATTAACTTCACAAATGAAAGATTTTTGTTTTTCACCAAAGAGAATTCTACTGATTCTAATGCTTCCAAGAAGATAAATTAATAAATATAAATACGTTTTTTTTCATTTCATTCAAGTAGACAATGTGAATAAGTTTTTTAAGATACAATATATATATATCTTACTATCTTACTATATTATTAAAAATCTAACTACAATACTAACTATTTTTCAATTAATTTGTTGAACCCTACGATAAAATTACATTAATATCCTTTTTTTCTTTTAACACCAAAATTAATTTCAATATTTATTAGTAATTTTTTATTGTTAAAAGTTCGAGACTCAGATAAGGCGTATTATTAAAAACTTTTCTCATTACAATTAAGGATTTAGAATTTGAGACTCATCTACGACGTATTATTGAGAGTTTTTCTCATTAATAGATATTGTACTATCATAGTCTCTTTAGTCCTACATCTTATGATTGATAACACCGCAAACAGATAAGTTTCTATAAATACCTTAGGTCGACGATTCTAGAAAGTACACCTTTATTGATCTTTTAGCTAAGATCAAGTGTAATATCTGTTCTCATCAGTTTAATATCTGATATAAAAAATTAAATCAATTTTTTATGAGAGAGAGTTTGTTATAGTAGTTTGGTCTGGGGTTCTCAAGTGTCTCCTTGAGTTGTATTACTCTTACCAAGTCTAATTTATCATATTTATATATTATATTACTCTTACCAAGTTCTCAAGTATCTCCTTGCGTTATATTACTCTTACCAAGTCTAATTTATCATATTTATATATTATATTACTCTTACCAAGTCTAATTTATCATATTTATTTATTATATTACACATGTAACATGTATGCAAGATGACTATAGTTAAATATATCTAAGAAGAGTTAATCCAAAATTAATTGAAAATCTTACAATAAAAATCATTTAATAAGCTCGATCTCTTATTCACCATTTTTTTTCAAACACATCCTTCGTTTCTAATCTACTTAAATAGGTTAGTTTAAGCATTTCTTATCTTAATACACTATTAAGGTATAGGGTATGATAGACTTCTTCAATATTGTGTATGCCAGTAAAGTCGAAGTGAAAATCATATAGTACGATGATTCGAGAATCAACTTTAGAATCATGTGAAGTGAAATTATTTTATATAAAAAAATAATGACAAAAATAATGTCTGTCATTTAGAATTGTGTAAATTGAATTAATTGGTTGAGTGAGTTAAGTAAAGTACAACAATTAGATGAGCAAAGAGACTAACTAAATAAGTCTAAAGAGATGAATGTCCTAAGCATTATATGACCCATAAGAACATGTCAAAGGTACCTTTTCTATCTTATTTTATTTGACATTATTGTCTTATCTATACTCACAATTCATTGGTCCAAATGATCCGATCCTTATCTACTCTCATTCATTTCGATAAAGTACTATTCAATTATCTTAATGTCAAAACAAACAAGTTAATAACATGCAATATTTCAATATTTACTTTTTAAGAAAGATAATAAATGGACTCCAACTCTAACTTAAAAAAAGATTCCTTGTGTTTTAGGCACAATCCGTATCATTAAAGGAAGTGGCTAATCACTTAGAACGACCTTTATTTGTTCCTTGAAACTTGAAAGTAGAGGGATGCTTCCTCAAAGTTTGTGTTTACATATTCGTTATCATTACAAATATATCCTAAATATTATTTTATTTAGTGGTGTAATTTTGACCTTAGATATTTAAGTTCTAAGATATCAAATTTTGGGGATAAAATATATAGAAATATGTAAGGATTTTTGTAATTCTAAGTGAATTTAAATTTAATTAAATTTTCAATTATTAATCTTAATAGGGTGTTCCAACTCAACTCGAACAATTGTTGAATCAGAAAATGCCTTTGGTTTAGCAATTTTTCTATTTTTTGAATATTCTTTATAGTAAATTTTCTAAGAAAAAAATAGTTAATTATTCTAAGATAATGTTTTGTTTAGAATTTTTTTTAAAAAATCATTTTAAATATTTTTACATTTTTTTCTTCTTATTTATAAGAAATATTAAATGTTTATATGGTAAAAATGGTATGTAATCTATCTCATATTTATTTATTTATAATCCTTTTGGAAAAAATATATAATTCAAAAATCATTGCACATGATACTAGTAAGAAAAATGACCAAACGGAAAATATAATAAAAATAGCACAAATGTAATATAGTCATTCAATGCACTTTTAGCCACATAAAAGTCAAAATATTATTTTGTTGACTTGATGAAATATGTATTGTTTGTTATGATAAAATTTGTAAGTCAACTTATGACATTATAGATCTTGTTTATTTTTGACAAAAATAAAATTCTAGTTATATTCATTAAAAAATAATTTATTTCACATTAAAATTATTTACAATTTTAATAGTATTTATAAAATAAAGTTATATATATATAATTCAGCTTAAATTTCTCCCACAACTTGGGCCACCTATTCATACGATCACATTAGGTATAAAATAAAAAAACTCGTATTATGTCACCCATGACATAAGGATGCACCAATAACCAAACTCCTTATCTCTAACCCATTACACATCAAAAACACCACCAAATGAAATTTCATTTGCACTAACATTTCACTTTGAAATATCTTTATCGATCCAATAGTATCATTATATACATTGAAACTACAAACATTAGAATCTAACACAATCATTAATCAATTTGATTAAATTTTAATATGCTTGCAATGGGAAGTGATGGGACGCAAAAGTTTGAATTATTTAGTAATCGAAAATTTTTAATGGGTTGTATTTAACACCTCTGTGGCTAATCGGATGGTAAAAATTGAATATATTATTTAAAAAATCTTTAAAAATTCCAGCATGATTTCCAAGGCTCCGAGCTCCGATTCATATTTGTCCTCCGCGTCGAAGACGGCGAAGGGAGCGCGATGAAGATACTCTGCGTCGTGTGCCTGAAAGGAGAAGCCTCGGTGTTCTGCTGCGCCGACGAGGCCGCGCTCTGCGACGCCTGCGACCAGCGGGTCCATCGCGCGAACAAGGTCGCCGGCAAGCACCGCCGCTTCTCCCTCTCCGCCCCCTCCGCCCAGTCCCACCCGCTCTGCGACATCTGCCAGGTCCGACTCGGCCATTGAGATCGACGGCGAAAGGTTGGGTTTTGATTGACCCTCTGTTGGTTTCGGTTTTGGGAATTGCAGGCGAAGCGAGGGTTCTTGTTCTGCCAAGACGACCGGGCGATTCTTTGCAACGACTGCGACGCCTCCGTCCACGGTGCCAACCGTCTCGCCATGAGACACAATAGGTTCCTCCTCGGCGGCGTCCGGCTCTCCGCCGTGCCGATCTCCTCCCCCCCTCCGACCGCCGGACCAGAGGCCAATACCGCCGTGTCTGTGAGTAAGGAAAATAAGACATCGGTCGCAGACGCTTCTACTAGCTGCAGCACCACCGGCATCAACGCCACCAGCAGCATCTCGGAATACCTAACCAAGATGTGCCCGGGATGGTGTTTCGAGGACCTTCTCGTCGACGAGGAAGTAACGGTTCGTGGGTGCCCTTTCTCGATTGGCTAACCCTAAAAATTGCATCTTTTTTCAGACGGAGTTCTGTTTTTTCATCGCGCAGGGGAACGGCTTGCTTGCATTCCCGGATCTGGACGGCGGGGGGCTGTATCCGGCGGCAGACAAGCTCCCAGTTTTGGCGCCGCAGGTGCCCCAGTTCCCTCCACCGTGTCTCCCCGCCGGCGCCTCCGTCGCCGCCATCGGACACTACCAGCCGTGCCAAGGGAGCAAGGTGGCAGCGCAAGAGCAGTGGAAGGAACAAGCGTTCACGGTGCCACAGATCTCCCCTGCTTCGGCTCTCACCAAGAGGCCAACTTGGCCGTCCTTTTGGCTCACATAGTTTCTACTCTGTTAGTTTCTAGGGTTAAGGTTCGTGCCATGGAATTGCTTGCTTTGGCTGGTGCCTTTGTGAAAGCTTCAAATTTCCAGATGCAATTAGTATAAGAATGTAAATGCTTTCCCTAACTTTCTTGTTGAAAGATGTGAGGTTTGGTTGCACCAATCACAAGCTTAGTTCAGACTACGATTGCTGATTCTGTCGGAAAAAAAAAAAAGAAGAAAAGACAGAAGACCAGAGTTTTCTATGATACCTGGGAACAGGAGTTCTAATAATGCCCTGCAGGTTGCGGTAGTCAAATTTCAAATAAGACAAACTATAATTTCGCAACGTTATATAAATGAAAAGTTTGACATCAAATATCAAACAAAATTTATTGTCTTGATAAATTGATTCTAGATAGTTAAAGTGAGCTTCCAAAATACCTTTGTAGCCTCAGAGTTCTCTCTAGGCTAGTCCATCTAAATAATTTAAGTAAATTGAGTTAAAATTTTATTAACCTATTTGAAGATGGGTCCAAACGGAGCACTCACTCGGGCCGCAATCCGCGGCAGACTTAGATTGGCCCATGATTGAGGAAAAAAATTTCTTCTAAACTTAAAACTAAAACATAGTCACTAGGTTTTAACTTTTGTACATGTATTATCACCCATTTTGTTGTATGATGCCCTCTTTGTTGGGGTTTAGGGGTTTGGGATTTTGATGTGTAGTCACCACCAATTATTACCTTTGCTTTGCTATGTGATCATCATCAATTCTTAGCAAACCAGAGTTGTCTATGTGTTGTTCTCACACAACTCGTCCTCATTCAAATCTTAACCTTCGATAGATAGTGGTGTTTTTGCAAGTCTTAGCTATGCCAAGGTTTATACATGAGCACATCATCAAACACCATTTTAATCTACCCAATTGTCCCACTAATTAGTTCAAGTAAACAAAGGAAAATGTGGAATATTTGAATGACTCATCCTCAAAATTGATACAATTATACAATTGTCGACTTATGATCCAGCATAAGATTGTTAAAGGTGGAAGCTAATAGCAATATTTATTTTGAAGAAGCATTAATATTGTTTAAATTGTTGACAAACAATTTAGGAACTCAAAATCCAATGGAGTAGATTTCAAAATTCAAGAACTGGTGTGAATTTCTATAACTAAAAAATAAATGAAAGACTAGAGGACAATGAACCATATTGAAGTGTAAATAAATCTATGCAATCGACTTTTCCAATTTTAAGAAGTAAAAGTTCTCCATGAGGAAAAGAATTGAAACAGCAGTAACTCTGCTTCAATCTGCAGACGAACAGGGCATGGGCTTGAAAAAAACAGAGTAATAACTCAGCTTCTTGATCAAAGAAGTCTTCAAAGAAGGGAAGAAAGAAAATTCGAAAATCGAAATCAAATCTGTACCGTGTTATGCTTTTCTCTCTGAAAAGTGAAAATTTGGTTGTTTATTTCAGTAATTGTCGAAACCAGATCGCTGATTCGCCGCACTCCCCGCTCCTCGTTTCCGCCTGAAACTGCAACCGCTTCTTCGACCGTCCGTTGGGTGCGCTGTTCGAGGACCTTCCCAATCGCTGATGTAGTCCGGAAGGATCTCCGCCTCGTCGGAGATCCTAACATTGGACAATGCAGGACAGACTTCGGCGGGATCCCATGGCCCGGGAGGCAAGTTCCGGGGTATGGGCACTCTGAAGTTGGGATTGCAGAGGGTGACAGGAAGATTCGGAAGGGATTTCTTTGGCGGTGATAAAAGGGGATCGGGGATTAGCTCCTTAGGAAGTAAAGATGACGGGATCTGGCGATCGGCGGTGGGGGTTTGCAATGATCTACGAGGCTGTGAAGGAGTAGGAATCTCCGGAAAGGGTTCCTCTGGCCAATAAAGGAAATGCGGTATGAGCTCGTGAGGAAGGAAATCGAACGGTGGCTGGGGATCAGCAAAGGGGGGTTTCGATGATCGATGGGGCGGAGAAGGAGAAGGAATCTCGGGAAAGAATTGCTCCTGCTGCGAGGAAGGGCGAGGGCGAATGAGCTCGTGCGGAAGGAACGCGAACGCGGGCAGGCGATCTGCGACACTGGATGTTTGCGATGATCGAATAGGCCACGAAGGAGCAGCGGGAATCGCCGGGCCGTCGACTTCGTTGCCGTTTCCGTCGCCGTCTCCGGTGGCCATCGGCGAAGCTGAATGCGAGACGCCGCGGAGCAAGAGCGAGCGCGGCACGAATTTGAACTAGTAACGGGGGTATGGCGGTGGTCCCGCGGGTATTCGATGGGGTAGGTGTCAGTGGCCGTTGCCTACTAGTTCATTCGACTTAGTACGGTTTTGCTTATTTTAGTATTTCGTCTCGTGGAAGGAAAAGACGGAAGAAGAAAAAAAGAAAAGAAAATGGACAGGAAAAGAGAAAAACAGAAAAGATGGAGCGAGCGAAAGAGAGAGAAAGTTGTCAGTTATTTTTTTCTCGATTTGGTTATTATTAAATTCAAGAATAAAGTCAATACAAATTTCGATATTTTATGGAGTAAAATGAAAAACATCATTTACTCTACTTTTTCATACTTAATTTAGTTTAATAAAGTTTCTCTAATCATCCTTTAAACTCTTATCATTTACTCTACTTTTTCATCCATCTGTAGCATGGATCACACGGCCACTTAGTTAGGACAAATGATTCTATAATTTATCCTTTTTAGAGAATGGGAGTCATTTTAGAGCAGTGGAAATTTTCTGGACCACAATACCTAGTTCATTCTTAGTCCACTGTACATCGGCTATTGGATCTGATAAAAATAGATCTTACCTTCGATCTGACGGCTAATATGTAATGGACCATAAATGAACCAAGGATTATAGTCAAGAAAATCTCAACACATGAAGATCCCATTGTTCGTATTCGAATGACATAGGATAAGAGTTGATTACTATAAGGTTCATTTCCTAAAAATTAAATACTCTCCTATATAAAAGATCAATACATATAATTCGGCATGGAGATTCTCGAGGACAACTTGTAGGTGAACTAGTACGTACGTTGACGGCATGTATGTTAACCACTATCAATGTTGCAGAAGATACCTACAAAATATGTCCGAAAGTGCCCCGTTCTTTATACTCCATCGCTTCAATATAGAGGAGAATATGAGGAACCACCGTAACAGTGGAGAGTTATAAAATGTAGATGATGATTCTACTTTTATGAGCAAGTACCTTTATACCGTTTTGGTTGACCCTCCGTCTGACATTGATGAAAATTTTATTTTATCTTCTTCCTTAATGAAGCTATAATCATTGCATAATTAATGAAGTAACATCAAATGAAGAAGTATGTCATTTTTGTGTTCCTCTTTTCCATATATTTATGATGTAATAATGGATATTAACGTAGGCGGCGTCTAATTATTGAGATATAAATAAATATTAATGAAAAATATTGTTCCTGTTTGAAACCGAGCGAATGATGTTGAGAGAGACGGCACTGATGCGGATCACAAGTGGACTGGATGTTGACTACACGGGCATGTGGCAATTCGTCTTTCCGGTGCCTGCACACGCACGTATGTCAATAAACGTTAGAGACCGGGTCAGGGAAGGGGTCTCCGACTCTGGTACTCCGACGCTCAAGTCAGAACAAATCCCAAGAGAATGAATACAGAGGATGCGCATGCAGTGACAAGCTACAGTGTGCGTACCTGCGTTTGAGACCAAAGATCCCTATATATAGTGGGGGTTCTTATCTTGGCACGCGTATATTAATGCGCTACTTGCCAAGGGCGAACCACCTCTGCCACTGACACTGACACCTTACTTGAACAGGACGCGCCACTGGACTAGGTTGTAAGGTGAGGTGTGGCGTTCCTGTACGACTGTCAAGGTGGGATGCTTCGCTTGTACCCTCTGTACAGTATGCCGCCTTCGCTCCTGACATCCAGCCGCGAGCTCACTATGCGCCAAAGGCAGGTGGAGTGTGTATTGAATTCAGCTGGCGGGGCGGGCCTTAGGGGTTGGCCGGGCGGGCTGCTTTGACATCCGTCTCCTCCGCAAGAAGGACCGGTAGGCTACCCGGCCAGGCAGGCCTCGGACCCGGCCGGGCGGGCCTCAGACCCGGCGGTGCAGACTGCTTTGAGTTCCGTCGCCTCCGCAGGGAGGACCGGTAGGACAGCCAACCAAGCGGCCCTTCGAGCCGGCCGGGCGGACCCACGTCGCATGTCCCACTGGCTGCTTCTGCTGACTGTGCTTCAGCTCCACGTGACCCTTCCGGCCTTATTGCATCAATTATTATTCTCCCGAGCTCCCGATCGGCCAATCCCCATATCTAAAATATATAACCAAGGTAACTCAGCTGCTTGAGAGATTAAAGCAGAGTAGTAGGTCGACCGTACCAAAGCACAAAGGATAGATCATGCCCTCTTGGTCATATTTATATTTCGATTGAGAGTAAAATTCCCGAGCGACCTATATATGAATTATTTGCCTAAGTCAGATCGGACCAATTAATACCTGATCGGGGAAGCACATAGCTGATCCGTCGACCAGAATTTATATTCATCTACGTATTGATTTTGACTTGACGATCTCATTATCCTTTATATTAACGTTTTATATTAACGCTTTGATACCACGACGTGATACCCTCTTTGAGTTGAGCCACCACATAACATAATTTATCTGTCTTCATTCGACTATGGGATCGACGATAAATGACGTTCTGAATCTTTGTCGTTAGCACAATCACAATCTGACACAGTTGGATATGCTTCAACTATATGTAAATTATGATAAATATCATACACTCCTTGCAATTTGATTAAGAACGGGCTATATAGTATTTTATAATTTTAAAATTTACTGTATTATTGTATCCGTATCATATTTGATATGATACTTATACCTATATCTATGTAACATAGATACCGTACCTCCAAATCCTGCATAGAACCAACATATAACTAGAATATAT
>JBAMIE010000114.1:8800538-8811828 GCA_037177295.1 Kaempferia parviflora
AGTCGGAGTTAGAGCCAGAGAGCACTCGGAAATCAGAGACAAAGAGAGCTTTGGAAACGGATTCAGGGCCACATAATGTCTGCCCTTAGGGTATCCAATGTAGAAATAATGTTTTAGGTTTATAGTTCAAAAGCAATAATAAACAATTTAAAGTTTTAACTATTAGAAATGTTTCAGTAGATTTTAAAATATTGATGTAGTATGATGTGACATATCGGGATCATAATTCATAAAAAAACTTATATAGAACTCTAACCGGAGATGCCTTTAGAATATGGTGTTTGAAAATAGATAAATACAATTAATGGTGAACGTTAGCCGTGATAGACGAAGGAGAGATTTTTTAGGGAGGCATTATCGAACGAAAAGGTAATAACAACGGTCGGCGACCGTTGTAGGAGGAGAATATTAATGTTATAATGGATGTCGTTATGTAAGTAAGAACTATAAAAGAATATCGACAATAAAGGGACAGGGCATGCCCATTCTCGAAAAAATTCATCTCTTTTGTTCCATTATTTTTTTTCTAAAAATCTCATTCAAGCCTCGGAGGTACCCTGCTTCGACAAAACCGACACCTTCTGACTGCATAGTGACTTTGTACAGAAAATCATTCTACTTGACACGGAGGACACAGGAGTACTCGGTTACGGGCATCCAAATTCTGCCGTATCAAAGTGGTCTGATAGCACAATTTGAACAAGTCTCCGTATATTTTACAACTCTTCTTCTGGTGTCCAAACAACTACATAAATGAGCTGGTTCTGTTTAATTCTTGGCCACTTTTTTTCTCATAAATTTGTCAACATAGCAATAAAGTGCAGATTATCCAGTCTACTCTTCACACCTCGACCACTGATTTTTTTTCAAGCCCTAGCCAGCCAGATATTTTTCTTGAAAATTTTTTATTCATTTAATTAATTTCAATCTGGTTTTCCTTCAAATATATTAAATAGAAAACACTTTTCATGAATGAATCTAGTGGCCATAAATCTTTTATCTAATTTTAAATTTTTTTTCTAAAAATAAAAAAAATACAGAACACGTCCTACTTTCCATTTTGTATAATCAGCCAAAGCTCCTGCACCACAAATGTATGACCACCACCACTTTTTTTTTTTAATTTAATAAAATTATTATTTATAAAAAAATCTAGTAGTGCGAAAAAGGACATGCGCACTTTGTTAATCTTGGTGGCTGCGTGGCAGAAAAGTGCAGCACTTTTCGGATCTAGTGGCCAGAAATCTCTCCCTATCCTGGCGAATTTCTGTGGCTCCAGATATTTTCTTTTTACAGATATTTTTTTAATCGTTTGCCCTCCCAATTCAGCAATTTTTTGTGGCTGCAGATATTTTGGGAGATATTTTATTCTTTCATCTCCGTCAGCAATTTAATTTCACCTAATTGACATGTAAATTTAAATTATTTAATACTAAATTCATTTATATTATTTAAAAATTAAATATAATAATCAATTAGTTGAGTTTTATCTACAAGATTTCTCAAGATTTGATCTCATCATACTTGCTGATCAATATGAAAATTCTATATGTAATATGCATTCTAACAAAACATTTTAATGATTAAAAAATTTTGGTGTTTTTCAAAGAAGTTAGTTATGCCAAAGAAAATTATGATATATTCATTGTTTTATAAGTTTTTGATATTAGCATTAATTCTACCGATTGAGATTGCAATTGGAGAGAGATCATTATATACCATAAAATTATTATATACCAGGAGAATTAACATTAATTGTACTAGTTGTGACCGTAGGCTCTTGGCCGGACAAGTTGGCGGTTGGACAAGTTACCGGTCACGTTCTAGTTGTCGGCCATGCTACCAGACTTGTGTTGGTGTCTGACCACGCTGCCAGCCGCGGCCACGCGGTCGACAACGCTACCAATTGCGGCTAACAATTGGTGGTCGGCCAAGTAGCCGGTTGCGTGCCAACTGCAACTAAGCTTGCGACCAATAGCTGATGCTCGCCCAAGCTGAGCCGGGCAAGCCGCTGGCCTTGCTCTGATGTTGGCAAAGCAGCCAACAGCATGCTAGCGGCTGGCAGAGCCGCTAGGCGCGTGATGGCGGATTCGGGACAAGGGAGAGAAGTCCGAGAGAGCTTACCGAAGATGTCGCCGGAGCTGCTAGAAGAGGGAGAGAACGCCGCGCGCATATGAAATATCGGGGGTTGTGCCCTAATTTTTCACCTAGACTTACCGATGGAATCCTATTTTCGTCGGTATACACCGCTGGAATTCTATTTCCAACGGAAATATATTTCCGTTGGTAAATCCTTAATTTATTTATAGCGAAAATAAGTTTCCATCTGCAAATCTCCAATGTAATATCTGTTGGGGTTGCAAGGTTGCAAACATAGTCCCACATTAAAAACACATATATAGGAAAAATCATGTGTTTATAATAGAAAAATATCTCCATTGGTATGAGGTCTTTTGGGAGCAAAGCCATGAGGGCTTAGGCCAAAGTGGACAATATCATGTCATTGTGGAGATATCTAAAATTCTTTTGGACCCAACAATTGGTATGAATATTGACCTCGAACAAAGGAAGTAGGGGCTCCCATGTGTGAATCAAGAGGATCAGACATCAGGTAGGAAGTCCTAGTTGTGGCGAGGTAGAGAAATCATAGTAAGTCAGTTGGATCTAAAGTGGACAATATCATACCATTGTGGAGATATCTAAAATTCTTTTAGACCCAATAATACCGACGAAAATAAGTTTTCGTCAGTAAGCCTAAGATGGAATACAATCCCTCTATTAATTTCATGTGGAATACGATTCTGTCGTGAAATACTAATAGAATACGATTCTGTCAGTATTTACCGACGAAAATTGGATTCCGTCGGTGATTGCTGATGGAAAACCAATTACGTCAGTAATTCTAACAAAATACATTTCCGTCTATATTCAGGATTATTTTTGTAGTAATATGTTCACACGTTGGATACCACATGATCATCGCCATGTAAATCCACAAGAAGTAATAAATCTGATATCATGTATAAACATGCAAATTTAAATAGTTAAATGATCTTGTCTCCCTGGCAAGTACAAAGCTCTTTTTTTTTGGGTAGTTTGTTTGTGCCCACAAAACTTATTTTTAATTTTGGATAAAGATAAATTGAGACAACTAATTGAGTTTTATTCACAAGATATCTTAATATTTAATTTCATTGTACTCAATGACCAACATGAATATGCATTCTAAAGATTGAAAGATCTTTGTGATCTTTTAGAGAAGTTAATTATGTTAAAAATATATATATATATGATATACTATTTAGTTTATAAGTTTTTGACCTTAACATTAATTATACCATTTGTGATTACTTTTGGAGAGATTATTATATACTATGAGAATTATAAAAGACAGTTTACACAATTGAACAAGTGATAATTAAATAAATATAATCTTTTTATCTATGTAGAAAAATATTTATTTTTAATTATTAATAATGAAATTATTGTACAAAAGTTTTAAAATATAAAAATTAAAAATGATTAATTATAAAAATAATTTTTTTATGGTATTTAATGATTATAAAATTTTATTTTATTTTTTCTTTCTAACAAATTTGTCAACCTAGCAATAAAGTGCAGATTATCCAGTCTACTCTTCACACCTCTACCACTGATTTTTTCAAGCCTCTGTCAGCCGGATATTTTCTCGGAATTTTTTTATTCATTTAATTAATTTCAATCTGTTTTCCGTCCAACATATTAAATAGAAAACACTTTCCATGAATGAATCTAGTGGCCATAAATTTTTTTATCTAATTCTAAATTTTTTTTCTAAAAATAAAAAATAAAGAACACGGCCTACCTTCCATTTTTTATAAGCAGCCAAAGGCTCCTGCGCCACAAATGTATGCCCACCACCACTTTTTTGTTTTTATTTTTTTTTAATTAAATTTAATAAAATTATTATTTAAAGAAAATTCTAGTAGTGCGAAAAAGGACATACGCACTTTGTTGATGTTGGTGGCTGCGTGGCAGAAAAGTGCAGCACTTTTCGGATCTAGTGGCCAGAAATCTCTCCCTATCCTGGCGAATTTCTGTGGCTGCGGATATTTTCTTTTTACAGATATTTTTTAATCGTTTGCCCTCCCAATTCAGCAATTTTTTCGTGGCTGCAGATATTTTGGGGAGATATTTTATTTTTCCATCTCCGTCAGCAATTTAATTCAGCCTTATCAAGAGTCATGCCCAGTTCCTCGTCCTCACACGGCACTGCACTTTATTTTCATGATCATATTTTGTTTTTTTTTTTAACTTTAAATTGCAAAGGCGAGAAAAAGAAAATTTAAAAACTAAAAAGACGCGTGTTTATTTTTATTATTTTTAAAGAGGTTGAATTCTGGATTTGTAACCTTTGGCGCACTTTCGATTTTTTAGTCAAATCAGTCCAGGACTGAACGAACCGTTCTGACGAACCAACCAGAGTTTTGTCTCCGAACACCTGGACGCGTGTCGGTGTTCCAGTGGTGGGAAACTGCCACCTGTGAGAAATCGAACCGGAGGGCGGGCCGTCGAATCACGTGCCTCCTAGCCCACCGGCGCTACGTGGCGGAAAAGAGCAATTTGCCGTTGTGGGTCCCACCGCACTCCCAACTACCGGCCGCTTGTTTTCAATCCGTTTCTCGTGGCCACGGAAATTTCGAGTCAGAGAGATTTGAGTGGCTCGCGAATATTTATGTTTTTTTTTGTGTGTGTGTTAATTGATTATTATTATTATTATTATTATTTGGGCGGATTTTATTTACTTATTTATTTGTAAAGTAACTGACGACGAGTGCTTAAGTTGTTTCCCGAACTGCTCTGGAAAAGGGCAGGAAGCGAAGCGGACGACGAGAGAGGGGCGGCGAGGGTTTGCGATCCGATCTCTCCACCATTCCGGAATCGAGATCGATGCAGGAGAAGGGGAGAAGCTGCGAAGGCCTGGGAGGAGGGAGAGGGAAAGGGAGACGCAGAGGGAAAAGAGGAGAGGTAGTTGTTACGGAGGAAGAGAAGGCAGATCAGGTGCATAGATCACTGCCGCATAACTTTCCTTTCTTTTCCCCCCCTTATTTTTGATCGTCGTTTGTTAATTCAATTGATTTCTGTTTCGATGAGGGTGCTGAGCTTTTTTTTAGTGATTTTGGAGCATTTTCTCTCGCTTGTTGTTGTGTTGTTGGATTGAATACTGTTGATGGAAATATTGGAGTCTAGTGACTTTGGGCTTCTGCTGTTCTGCAACAGCGAATGGCCTGATTTGATCTGAATATTTCGGATAGCAGAAAATTATAAGAGCTAGGTTTTCAAACTGGTTCAGTTTGATAGACTTCGATTGAAGTTTTTGGATGGAGCGTTGATATTTTACATTTTGTTACGAATTTCTCATATTTTTGTTTCTTTAATAAATATTTCTATTATTTTTTTTTTAAATGGAGTTTAGAAGTGATTACTCCAAACTGGGCTGGTTAATTGTGTTTTTGTAATATTTTTTAAGAAAAATTGCACTAAAATAAAATGTTATTCTAGATATATCTTTTGTGAGATAGTTAATTCTATTTATATATAACTATTTTGTCCTAATCTAGATGGTTCAATATAGTTAAAATGACTCCACGCTAATGATAGTTATAGATATCTACTAACTTGTCGCCGAAATATTTATTATTGTGATTGTTAACAAATACAAATAAACCGATTATATAAAATTTATAGGAATACTACTTCTAAAAGCCTATTATGTTCTTAAGTATATCTCTTTTGAATATTAATATGCCTCTTTTATTATTGTGATTGTTAACAAATACAAATAAACTGATTATATAAAATTTATTGAAATACTACTTCTAAAAGCCTAATATGTTCTTAAGACTATCTTAACTATATAAAATTTGTGGGAAAAGGAAAATATTGAGGACAGCGATCTAAAAATTTTTGGCTATATATCTCTTTTCCACCACAAATTGGATTGATTTTTAGAGGCAGAGGAAGTGGACAAACCGAGTATTTAGATTTGTTTATCTAAATTCTCTCCTGATCTTGTGGTGAGGTGTCATAAAATGCATTGCAAACTAGCCCGTAATCGTCTCTCCGTCCCTTTTTTGATATGCGGAAAATAACTCTGTAATTTGTGTGGCCACTATGACTATCAGATATCTTAGCCAATATTTTTGCTATCTCAGTTCTTATCCACTAATGCAAAATCTATCAATTCCAAATCAGATTAAACTGCGAGCTCATCATCCTCTATATCTTAAGAAGAAACTAGTTTTTCTTTGCAAAGAGAAGTTTTTATTAAGAAAGAGAGTGTTACCAACAACGCTAATTCCAAAGGTCATGCGAGTGCAGTTTTAGATTTTTTTTTTCCTTTTCTTCTGTATCTAGCTGCATTAAATCTTATAAATGTTGCTCTGATTATGAGAGCAGAGAGGCTCATCCGTATCTGTTCTTTGTCAATTTCAGGAGAACTGTGTTCCGTCAGTGACAATGAACGACATTAATCTTCCAAACAATCTACTTTTTGTTAATGTAAGATCATCTGCTGACCAGACTCACTCAGAGGATCTGGCAGTATCAGCATCAGATCCACTGATTAGGGTATTTTTCTCAGCTAAACGTTCAGAATCATGTGATGATTTTTCACTGCTCAAATAGATTCTGAATGGATTGTTCTTCATGCGCATTAGGTGAGGAAACCTTACACAATCACGAAGCATCGAGAGAAGTGGACCAAAGAAGAACATGAAAAGTTTTTGGAAGCTATTAAACTTTATGGCCGTGCTTGGCGCCGAATACAAGGTACTTCGCCGTTCGTATTGAATTATCTTCCAATTTGGCTCTAGATTTTCTTCTTTTTCCTGATTAAGAATCTACATGCAGAACATATCGGCACAAAGACTGCCATTCAAATCCGAAGTCACGCACAGAAGTTTTTCTCAAAGGTGTGCTATTATTTTTCCAATAATTTCTCTTTCATTTTCTCATAACTGCTATTGTTGCCTTTTCCCTTTAGATTTGCACATAACATTCCTGATTTCACCTTAAAATCTAGGTCGACCGCAAAGCAGATACGGGAAAGTCTATTGACATACCTCCTCCTAGGCCAAAGCGAAAACCACTGCATCCATATCCTCGCAAGCTAGGCCATGTGTGCACTGCTACTGTTCCAAATGCAAAGTCACCGGAGAGCTCTTCCTTCACAATTCCGTCATTCTCTGAACAAGAGAGTGGATCACCAGTCTCAGTGCTGTCCTTATTCAGATCTGATACTTCTGGTTCATTCTTCTCAAAGACTCGTAGCATCTGTGCATCGCCATTCGGTTTAGACCCAATGGACGTTTCAATGAGCGACTCAGAGAACGGATGTTGCTCCCCAACCTCATCAGCTTTGATAGACAACAAGATTTTAGTGCTGGGCCTGGAAACTAGCTGCTCAACTAAATTAGATGAAGCTACGCCGGTACATACATCAATCTCTCTGATAGGTCTTTTCTAATTCATTCCGAGAACATGATTTCATCAATGTTTAACTGTCATTACAGGGGCCCGACATGGATCCAAAGGACAGCAACACTTCAGTTCAAGCACAACCTACGAGCGTTAAACTCTTTGGAAGAACACTTCTCATCTCCAACTCTGGAAAAGCATGTTCCTCTAATGATCAGAAAACCAACATGGATACGCATATCCAAGCTCCATCGATCGCACACATATCGCCCTGCGAAGCTTCGTGCCGGCTCACAACAAGCAGTGTTGCACCGGATGCCGCAGCACATTCTATGTGCCACTTTCTGGAGTTCCAATCTAAAGGTGTCCAAATGAACTCCAACGCCGAAGTATTTGCCCCAGTGCCCTTCTGGAGTTTTTTCGGAAGCAGACTGCCTCCTCCCCCATTCACCACCGCGCAACAAGACATGAGGGCGAAAAGAAAGGCACCGCTGAACGCCACAGGCCATCTAACTAAGGAGAGAGAAATTTCTAATACTGGTACAAGCACAAGCTCAAACTCAGCTTGGAATGAAACTGAAACCGCCATCGACGATGTCAATCGTTCTGTCGAAGGGCAAGGGGTTTCAGCATCGCAGGTGCACAGATGCAGCACCACCTACAGACTAAAGAGAAGCAAATACTCGGCTTTCTCGCCTGTCGAAACAACAAACCGGTACATGAGCAAGGAACTCAGTGCCCTAACATAAAAAAGTGAACAATAACAGGGATTACTCACGTACCTTCAGTAGATAGACATGCTAACCAGATGCTGTGCTCTAGGGGAAGAATCTTCCTTTTTCGCATCTGTGATTAATTTTTTTCGGCCTATGTGCCCTTTTATTATTATTATTATTATTTACTTTGCTGTTTGTAATTTAAGGAATATATTATGTTAGGCACTTGTGGCCTGCTGTTTGTACACATGCAACTTGCTGTGCTTTACTAAGAATTTACTAAAGTGCTTACCACTTGGATTGCTGACATCGAAGAAAAGATGGAATTAGATCTTGTTTTGAAATCCTTGGTCTCGTATCTGATGAGATGGTTGGGGTCTTGGTACTTGCATAGTTGCATGTCAAATAAATTGCTCCAACCAGCAGATAGAGTATTATTGGTTTCTCCATTACCTGTTGCATTCGACCCTGATTTATCATCTACATGCCCCCTTTATTTTTTTTAAACTCTTATCATTTTACCTCTCTGCATTTATATGTATTCAATAAAAAAATCAATCTTTTTTATAATTCAAATGTTTAGATCATCCGACTAATTCAAAAGAGTCTTTTTCCTAATTTGCTTGTCGAAAAAATCTAAAATAATTTTATTTTTCTCTAATTCACTTGTCGACTAAACCTAAAATATACTTTATAATCTAAAATATAATTTATGGGTATTCAAAAGTCAACTTTTTAAAATATTCAATCTCATTAAAAAAAAATTTATAAAACACTAGGCTGGCAGTTATTTACCGCGCATTTTGTCCGTGTTTGCTTATTACTTTTTACAAATAAAATTATTATTCAGAAAAACATTCATAAACAAAATCTATTTATTTTATTTATTTTTTCAATTTTTACTTTTTAAAATTATTTTTTAAAAAATAAATAAATACCAAACAAATCCAAAGGCATAGCCATCAAATATGAAAATCCCAAAGATAGCCTCCAAACGTGTCGCATCGAGGACAGACACGTCACTGATCCGGACTAAGCAACCCAAACAGATCACGACTCTACAAACCAAATCGAACGAACAATAAACACCATCCCACGGATCCCTCCTCTCCTCGCTCTCTATAAATATTCCCAGCCCACCCCTTCCGCCACATCAACGATTCCCCTTCTCAAAGTTCTAGTACCTTTTCTACCTTCATCGTCGACATGTCTGGCCGTGGCAAGGGAGGCAAGGGGCTCGGCAAAGGCGGAGCTAAGCGCCACCGCAAGGTCCTTCGCGACAACATCCAGGGCATCACTAAGCCAGCGATCCGCCGCCTCGCCCGACGCGGCGGCGTCAAGCGCATCAGCGGCCTCATCTACGAGGAGACCCGCGGCGTCCTCAAGATCTTCCTCGAGAACGTCATCCGCGACGCCGTCACCTACACCGAGCACGCCCGCCGCAAAACCGTCACCGCCATGGACGTCGTCTACGCCCTCAAGCGCCAGGGCCGCACCCTCTACGGTTTCGGCGGCTGATGCCTTCCTATTCCCTAGGGTTAGGGTTTGCGCTAAGATGTAGCTCCTGAATCATGTAATCAAACATGTGAATGCGCTTTTGTCCTATCAAGAATGCACTGTTCAATCCGTTTAAATTCCCCACAACTGTTCTTGTGTGAAAATGCATCGATCAAACCAGTTAACACTATCCCCACAACCATAGATATATGTACAACACAATTGTAGTGTATAAAGTGTTAGAATTTGCTCGAGTAAATTTTATATCGACAATAAGTAGGATCGTCACAGAACTCTAAGCTGAGCGAGAAATGCAGCACACAAGTCGAGAAACAATAGCTGAGGGCCACTCACCCTCTGCAGATCGAGGAGATACTTGTCTTCTTTGGTCTTGTAAAGCTGCATGATACATGAATCCATCGATCAGTTATTAAAATTCCGTATGATGGTTATCGGCGATGAGACAGGATGATCGGGGAAGGTTTTTACCTGCATTTCGAACTTTACCACCAAAGGCTCTTTATCAGCCCCTTCAGTTTCGATAGCAGCTGGTGAATCAGCAAAGCCAGGGAAATAACGGCACTTCATGTTGTAATGCCCAATCTGTTTCCACGAAATATTCAGCTCTTGCAGGGCTTTGAGCACCTCTGTCATGATCTCACGAGGATGGGCTCGAGACTGGATGATCAAAATTTTGGGTAATAAGGACTGATCGAACAACTTGATTTAGAGAGTGGAGCAAATGAGTACCTGAAGACCAAGAGCCCATTTTCTTTCGGAAGTAGGGGAATGTGTTGCTCTTGGATTAATCATCCCCTGTTGCTCCATGTAACCAGGTTGGCGATGTGGAGCTGCCATGTCCGTTGAATTGGTATTCAAATAATCCTGCAAAACATGTATTTAATCACGAATCAGCAGCCAAATAATTCGCAGTTGCGTGATCGAGTTACAACAGTTTGAATACCATGGTTTCTTGAAAATCACCACCCAGATAGCCACTCGTCGTGCGGAAACGATTGTCCACGAGCAAGTAGTAAGAAACAGTTGCCTGATTATGAACGCTGATGGATTCAGTTATAGTTCCACACTACGAAGTTGCTAACTCAAGGAAGCTCTTTGATTGGATGAAATACCTCATTCTGTATCCTGTTGTGAAGAGACTCGACCAGCTGGTTCTTGTCGAAACCCATCTTAGTCACCTCCAGAAGGATGTCTTCATCGATCTGCAAGGATGGTCAACTGTTTGTGAGAAAGATGGTAGAATCTTCAAATCATCTACTACTAAAAACCAGAAGACATCCTTGCAGAACAGTGAGAAAGATTTTAGAATCTTCAGCTACCGACTGTATTCATACTTTGCTATTTGGAGACTATTCTTTGCTCATCACTTGAACAACATTCTTACAAACTAAATATTGGAATGAGCAAATATATTTCTGCTATATTATTTCATTCATTAGAAATAACTAATTGGAGTTCTTATCTGAGGTATCACAACCTAACAGAAACAAGTATTAACATATTATCATCAACCAAAGCAATAATAATCAATAGGAGTAACAACTAAAAACTCCCCACCTTTTTAGCTTGTTGTGAAGTATCTGGTGGAGGAACAGCTA
>JBAMIE010000114.1:8838561-8849107 GCA_037177295.1 Kaempferia parviflora
TGTTGAAGCGGGCTTGGGTTGTGGGAGTGACACTGCACATCTTTCTTTACTGGGCTATGATCCAAGAATCTATTACCGGGGACGAGGAGCATTTGAGTCAATGGGTGCTGGATTAGCCATGTCACCAGGAGATATTGCCTTTAAGGTAAGAATCTAAGGTCATGTCAATCCAAGTTACAAAATGATTTTTTCACTATTCTGTCTATAACCCCAATGAATGAGATTTAATATCACATTTAGTTCTGTGAAGAAACTAGCATGTTGTTTCCTTTGCTATGCTTAGATAAAGATAGCATGTCTCTTGCATGCATCTTTATAGGCTGGTTGAATCTAAAAAACTCTAGTTGATTAAAAGATATGTGACATGTCTTTTTAGATAGGTTGACGCTCATGCTATGGATCCATGAAGATTGTTGGATTCATCCCAAATCTTGTTTTAAACTGGAGGCAGTTTCCTCTGAATTTGAAATCTTAGTGGTGGGCTTACTCTGCAAATATCATTAATCTTGCATCTTGTTCATCTCTGAAGCTTGATCCAAAACCTGCTTTAAATGGATTCCAATTTCAGTCTTCTGAAATTGAAATCCTAGTTACGTTGCAAATATTACTAATCTTGCACTATAACCATATAAACAGTGAATGAATTTGTTTTAGTTGCATGCTTTGTTCTGTTTGTCATATTTGTATCGGCTTTCGATTTCTTTGATTTTCTCTGAACATGCAACTGAACTACTTTAAAATTTCAGTCAAATTTTGCTACTTTGGATGAGGAAAGTCGAACTGTGACGAGCAGGAGGGCTGATAGGCACTTTGAGGAAGAAGGCCCTATTCTTTGTGCTGCTTTGGATGGAATGAAGCTGCCATCTTTTCCAGAATATGAAGTGAGAGTCAGGTGCAATCAATTCTACTTATTAAAACATGAAACTAATGATTGTTTAAATAGAAATTTAAGTTGAGGTCTCTTGTTAGTTAGATGGGCAACTTTTCTGTATTAGAAATATATGCTCAAAAGACTTCTGTCCTCTTAGGAACCAAATTTAGTGCCTTCATCAAGTTGTTTATACGTTTTAAATTTTCCATACACTTTTGATGATATACTCACATTTGACTAGCTTGTCATATTTTAAATGGACATAATTGAATTTCATTAAATATCTTTTGCATTTATAATTGTGAAAAAAATGATTTACTATACTGTGAAATGAACAGTTGTGCACTACTTTTCTGATAAATCATCCAACAAATAATTGACCATGGGATTGATATCTAATGAGGAAATATTCTAATCAGTCAGATGCAAATTTAGCAATGACATTGAAATCAATGGGTGATTCAATCCTAATTGATTGTTTTGCACATTGGTAGGTGAAGATTTCTTTTATCAAGGTTGAATTGTTTCAGCATCACTTCATATTTTGCTGAGCTGATTACAAGTAATTTTGAGATGCCATTTTAACTAGCAAAAGCTAATAAGAATATCCTATTCTAACAGGTATGCCACTGAGCACAGATGTGGAGTTGTTGTGAAAGGACCAAAATTAAGTGGAAATATTTCTGGAACTGACCCATTGAAAGATAACCGCTTACTTCTGAAGGCAGAGGCTCTGGATGACACAGAGGAAGCAAAAAACACAGCAGCTGTTGTCAATGAGCTGTCAAAAGAAATGTCAAAGATTCTAGTAGCTCACCCTGTCAATGCAAAAAGGTTAGCAGAAGGAAAGAATATTGCAAATGTTGTACTCTTACGAGGTTGTGGCATACGGATCGAGGTTAGTCACCATTCTTGTTCCAAATTTTGTAGATTTACTATCCTGACTGCTGAACTGTAGATTGTTAATATTCTTCACGTCTGTTGAATCATTCTGGATGTTGTATGCAAAAGCAATAACATGTTTTCCATACAAGATCAATTTTCGTTTCTTGTTACATATTAAAAGAATACTTGAGAAAACTTGATAAGCATTAGTGATTGATCTACAATATTTCTCTTTATAGGATGTTAAAATGGTGAATTTGTCTTTATTATAAATTACTATATTTTACTTTAGACTTGCAAAAAAAAGGCTTCTTGAAAGTTTGTTAGGATAACAAATATTCTTTCACTGATGACATTTCATTGATGTCAAAAAATCTACAAGATTTACCCCTTGCGTAATTGTGTTCCAGGACTACTGATTAGTAACTTAGGCGTGCCATTTTTTGAATCTAAATTGCATATTCGACATACAAATTAGACACGTGGTAGGATCAAATAGTATCCTTCAGAATTTTTAATTTGATTTTTTAAATATGATATGCCTATCAGGTCCCTCCATTTGAGAAGCAACATGGATTATCTCCATGCATGGTAGCTCCCACAAAAATCATAGCAGGATTGGGTTTGTCATTGGGAATTGACATTCTTGAAGCACCAGGAGCAACTGGGGATTACCGAACACTTCTAACATCGAAGGCTACAGCAATAGCAAAAGCACTATCTGTTCCGCTACAGACTCCTCCTTTCATCTTTGTGCCAGGGGAGGATGAACATAGACCTGGCCGAGCTCAGGGATATGATTTTGGATTCCTTCACATAAAGGTTAGGTTAAAATATCTCATGATCAGCCACGTGAAAGATAAAAAAAATGGAATTAAACAAGAAAAAGAAGCATGCACATGCATCTAAATCCCAAGGGGATTTCTCCCTGTCGGCGACAGAATTACCTGCATGTTAGGGAGGGTTTGACCATTTGTTATGTTATTTTATTTGGCAGGCAATAGATGACGCTGGTCACGATAAGGCAAGCATTTTGAAGGTTAAGGCCCTGGAAGCTGTTGATAAAGCCATAGGTCAGCTGGCAAGACTCTTATGGCAGGCAGAAAAAACTGGCAATTTTCAATACTATTTATGTGTCACCGGAGATCACTCAACTCCTGTAGAGTATGGTGACCACAGCTTCGAACCCGTTCCATTTGCTTTATGTCAATTAAGGGATTTTGTTAGATCCGTGGAAGAATCAAATATAATCAATGTTTCTCTGGAGCCTTTTCCTCTTCCTTCAGCGAATGCTGAGGAAGATCTGACTGGCATAATAAAAGAATCTCAGGAAGTGAACAAAGACCTTGAAGCTTTCAAGGGAGACTCCGTCTGTCAGTTCAGTGAGATTGCAGCTGCGAGGGGCTGCTTAGGAAGGTTTCCTGGAAGTGAGATGATGGGGGTGATAAAGAAGTTTATCAAAATGAAGAATGAATAGTTCTAAATGTATTGAACTACGAGCAGAATCTTTTGAACTGAACTTATAAATGAACTGATAATCTTGAGCTTGTATCAGTTAACATCAAAAATATTTAGTCCTGACTGCTTGGAGATCACCAGGTCAAATAACTTGTTTGCCAAGATGGTTGAACCATGCAAATAAAATAAGATTTGAGATGCTTTCGCCTTTTTTCTATTGACTTAGCGTAATTTTTCTAATAACGACAGCAGGGTCAGAATCAAATGTAACTCATCAGCATATTGTTTCAGTTTTACTCCTCTTAATCAAGCATTCATACATGAGAAGTGCCGCATCATTTTGTCCATTCCTTTGGATGATTCATGCGATATAAGGTCTTGTTGCAAAACTCTTTTCATCTAAAATTTTGTTTGTCTGTTGGCCTTGCTAATTAAGTTGAGATGATATTAGGAATATGCAGTCTTGTATTTCTGGAGAGTCAAACTTTGCAGCTTAAATTCAGATTAATCAGGAGTTAAAATGTCAAGTCTAGTTAGTGTTTTGGATGCCTTATAATGTGTAAATATGTTATTTGACTATTACAAACTTTAAATGTGTTTTTCTTGTCGTGAAGAGAGAAAATAGGGTGGATAGAAGATATAGGAAGGATAAAAGAGGAGTGATTTTTTTTTTCTTTTATCATGTTATTTGATTGCAAGGATGAACATTTATTTTTAATTTACTTGATTTACTTGGAGAGAAGTTTGAAGGATAAAAATTCGTCAATAATGATTTTAATATATTGGGAAATTCTCTTCTTAACCAGCATGTTCCATCAATCAACTACCACTACCTATCTTCTGATAACAAAGTTGTGAATTGAAGAACTTATGCATTGTCATTACAACCAAGGAGAATCAAGAACTTACCTCCATTTATTGAGGTCTATCTCTTCAAGTTCTTTCTGATAAATATCCATTCAAGCTTCATAGTTATCCTTTTGCAAATTCCTCATTTGGCATCAAATTTTCCAGTACAAAATTGCTAATTAGAGCCACTAGATACCTTCAAAAGGTGGCCCTTTTGAGATGATAAGGTCTAAATTTCAAATAACACAGTGATGTTCTCTCAAGATTATTAACTTAACTCGTAGAGTAAAATAAGTTATTTAATCTCTGGTGTAGCTTCTATGATTGTGTTGTCTTTATTCAAATTCTAGTGGATAGATTAAACAAACTACAGAAGAATTTATTCTTGCAAACTTGGCTACATTCTACTTGAAGAATCAAGTTCCACAAGAGTGGTTTAGTACCTAATGTTTTAACATGATTAATTATACATTTTAAGCCTTTTAGCGAGATTGTTGTAGTCTAAGTTGTATAGAAATTTATGTGATGCAAATCGATCAAGCAAGGTAGACTAAGGAGCATAATATAGTGGATTGAGCTTTGAAGACTCACATAGCTTCTAAGTTCTAACTAATAGGAGAGAGGCAAAGGGATACCCCGCAGGTGAAGAGTAGTGGTAGAACTTGTTTAAATCTTAAATGAGATAAATATTCTTGAGGTCGATTTTTAGTGTGCAAATAAAAAGATTGTCTATTTACAAGATTAGTTAAGCCAAGTTTGGACACCTAAAGAGGAGGAAAAGTGGGTTACAACTTGGTAAAGGATTCTACACCATCAAAATGAGCACACAAAAGGAATCATGCTCGAATTCATGCAGGTTCCAATTAGTCCAAAGACCATGCATGATGCTGCCAAGCAAGAAAAGAGGTGTGGAAGTTAATGGCTAGTCAAAGTGAATGCACTCCAGAGGTTTATGAAGTGGAAGGATTGCATTCCCATCATGATCATGAATGACAGAGACTTCCATGCAACTTTCAAATTAGAAATTGCTTCTTCATGCATTATTGGTGGCAAACTTCTTTATTTTTTTTTTTAGTAATTCAGATATTTAATCCTCGAGTTGATCCTACGAAAATTTTTCACTGGCCAACTTCTTCATGCATTATTTTTTTTTTTTTATGAAATTCTTCATGCATTATTCATCAGAGGGAAGGGGGACAGAAAGATCATCAGCAAAAGGAGAGAAAAAAGGACGTAGGAGAAGAAACCAAAGGGAATCCAGTAGGAGAAAGAAAGTTGATGGCTTTTTAGATCTTTTCAACTAATAATATTTTTGATGCCTAAACTTTTTCCTTATGGTGTGCGGCAGAGAGATGAAAGAAGTTTTTGTTTATTTAACAAGAGGGGCAACGTGAAAGGCCATAGAAAAAAATAGGCCTAGGGTAGACAAAGAGAATCCTTTCTTTTGTTTCCTCCATTTAAGGTCTTTCATTGATCCTCCTAGTAATACTTTTATAACACTTAATGGACTTAATTATACTGCATTTTTTTATCCTAGTCCAGATTCAACAAAATATTAAATGTGCTTTATATTAATTTATAATAATGTGGTAAAAAAGTGATGTATTAATCTTAAACGACCTAGTATTATCAGATAGGTAAATTAGGGTACTTAGCGATCTCTTAAGTGGGTGGGATATTTTTTCTTCATGGAGAATGAATCACACAATAATCGATCCCTAGTCTTAATGTGATAAACCAAGTACCAATTGTGTTACGCTCATGGAACATATTAATTTATAATAATGCACTTTGGATGGATCAATCTCCATTAGCTTAATTGTAATTAAACTAGGCATTAAGATATTAATAGTGTAGGAAGAATAACATGTGACCAAAATAAATAAAACAAAAAGTTAGAGCAAAGAATTGAAAAAAAAAAAACAATGATGAAAGGGGAATTTTTGTGAAGCTCGTGGGGAATTTCTCCAATCTCCATTAAATTTACATCTTGTCTTTGTGATGCTTACACACATGTAACAGTGTTCTAATTTCTCAACATTAACAGTAGTCTTAGAAATTCCCATCTAGAAGAAAAAAGGAATTAGTGAACCATAACATACTAATGACAACAGTAATTGCACAACATGGCATCCTTTTTATTCGAATTGTCATAATGGCACCCCTATTTCATTTATTATCATAAAATTGTTTTATCCATATCAGTAAATTTTTTTTTCTAATAATTGCTATACAATTATAACAACTATAATTACTTAGTAGCTACTAAGTAATTATAGTAGCTACAATTTAAGTTGTTGCAGTGTAGATTTTAGCTAGTTAAATCAATATTAATAATTTAATATTTTATAACATAATATATATACTTCACGGTCAATATTATATTATAGCAATATTTTAACTCTTATCAATATTAATAACATTGTGATATAATAATTATCTAACTACATGAATGATTCATCTTTATCAACACTGATTAAGATTGGTCGACATTATATTATAATAGTTATAAATTATAATTGATATTTTATTTTGATCAACTTCAACATGGTGTTGTAAGAGTTACGATTTCATAACTATATTATAACTATGCAATCGTAATAGTTATAGATTCATAACTGCTACAATTATGTAGTGGTTCATAATTACTGTACAATTATAATAGCTATGATCATATAACTAGTACACAATTATAACATAATAGGATTCTATAACTGCTACAAATGCATAGTTATAACAGTTAAGGGATCGTAACTTCTACAATACTATCGTGATGAGTTATGATAAAAAATAAAGTATAATAACAATTACGTAGTGGTTCATAGTTACTGTACAATTATAATAGCTATGATCATATAGTTAATGCACAATTATAACAGTATAGGATTCTATAACTGCTACTAATGCATAGTTATAACAGTTAAGGGATAGTAACTTTTATAATATTATTTTGATGAGTGTTGATAAAAAATAAAGTATAATAATAATAATAATATTTTTAAAAAATAAGTATATTGAAATATTAATATTTTTTGAGTTTACTAGCTCTGTCTACTCATTAATGGCTTGGTCGAAATGAATCTTGTACAAAAAGCAAGGAAAAACAGAGAAAGCAGAAAAATGCAGTATTGGAAATAAACTCTTAAAAATGAACACCAAATTTTATTGATCGTCGATTCATGAACACATCAAATATTACAAAGGGATTAACAACTGGATTAATACATAATTAGGCGATAAATCATGGGTGATTAGCTGAACGAGGCTTTGGAGTTTACTTCTCGCGGTTGACGAAGCGCGCGCGCCTCGTGGGTCTCTGCGTCCATGCAGCGCGCCTCGTGGAACTTGGCGATGAAGGAGGATGCCTTGGAGTCGACGTCCGGCTCGCCGGCTCCCCACCGGCCCCAGTCCTCGTCGCTCGGGCGGACCCTCCGGGAGGCGGCGGCGTCGCAGCAGTAGTCGCTGTGATCGTCCAGGTTACGGGGCTTGGAGATGCAGCAGGACAGGGCCCCTCCCATCTTTCGACTTCGTATAGAGCTCGAGGATCAGCGTTAATGGCCGAGAGTTGGTTTGGAAAGGGAGCAGGGCTCGATGGTGATTTATAGCGGGAGGAAGTGAATGGCGGGCCTGCAGGGGAGGGTTTGTGATTTTCATATTGCTCTCTAACTTTGTAACTATTGCAAAAAAATCTGTTGTATTTGTGAATATTATCTTACTTATCAGTATTTTTATTGGAGAGACATTAAAATAGATTTGTATTATTTTTATTATAAATAATAATAATATTTAAAAGAGCTTCCTTTTTTAATATTTGTTTACCTAAATTATTTTACAATGTAGAAATTTAATCAAAATTACAAAAAAAAAAAAATGTGGGCGCAATCTTTGCAAAATAGAAGGGGAAAGGAAGAAATTGACGGGTTGGCAAATTTTAAGGGGCAAACTACAAAACAATTATTTCCGATGTGAATAAATGGATCGGCTAGTAAAATTAGCCCAACTGACTTTGGTTCGATCCGACTGCGGTTCAGCAAGCATATTGCTGGAGACGGCGGGCGCCAAAGCGAAGAGATCGGAGGAGGACGGGGGGCAACTGCGACGCGGGTGGCCGGGCTCATGGCGCCAGCAAGGTCTCTGGTGAAGGATATCTCTCCGGCCGTCGGGGGCTTTAGGATCTCCAAGTCTCTATTCGCATCGGCGCTGTTGGTACTCGATGCCCTCCTGATCGCTCTCATCATCGCCTACGTCCCTTGTGAGATCCGCAAAATCACATTTTTTACCCCGTTTTACATAGTTGTTCTATTGTTGTAGCTTGATCATTCTTTCTACTATGCAATCCCTTCTCAGATACGAAGATTGATTGGGATGCATACATGGCCCAGGTACTGACTCTTTGTAATTATTAGGTTAAAGCTGTGTTCTTACTCGACATAGAACAAAAAATATAAATTTTCAAGCTTAGTAGTATCCTTTGTAATGAATCAGGTAGATGGGTTCCTTGGAGGAGAGAGGGATTACACCAAACTGAAGGGGGACACAGGCCCATTGGTTTATCCAGCTGGGTTTCTCTATGTCTATTCTGGCATCAAATTTCTGACTGGAGGAGAAGTCTTTCCTGCGCAGGTGACATGCTAGTGAATCTGCAAAATGTTTTTCCAAGCTATCATCCATTTTAATGGCTTTGAATTAGTTTTCTAAGATGTATTTTAGCTTTGTTGATAATAGTTAAAGTTTTATGTGTTAAGCGAATGTTTATAATAACGTTATTGAGAATTCTTAAGAAGTAAACTTCATCCTGTTTGAATCTTCAGTGTAGGAGAAAGGGACATTGAATGTAGAATGTAGAGCTGTCATTGTTACCTGAGAAATTGCATTTTTTTTTCTTTTGAATTGATGTGCTTCTAAGATGTAGATTTGTTATTTACATTATTGATCATGCAGTTATAAGTTATCCTTAAGCTCATTTTCTCTTTTGGCCCTTGATATTATAAATTAATTATGTTCAGTATACTTAAGGAAAAAATTGATGGAATAGTTAGGCTGGAAGAATAAGAAATTCCTGTAAGTTTTGAATATCTTGGATCAATTATTTAACAAGAAGGGAATATTCATTGCAAGTTCACTTGCCGGTGTTGTTATCTTGCATACAGTTCAATGCATTAAGGAATTAATTAATTAGATTTCAATATTGCCGGTGATGTTGTCTTGCATAGAATTCATGTAGCCACTCTCAAATAGTTAGGATAAATATAATTGATTGATGATGGTGATAGGGATATCCATTCCTTTCGGCAATCTTATGAGATATGTGAATTGCTGTATCTAATTATTTTAGGAGCTATAAACAATGAAAATATCTTCCTAGGAAAATAAGTGGGAAAAAATTCTGTTTTCTCAGTTCTCTCAGGGTTCAAACTGATGAGGCTTTTACTTATTTACTTACCATTAGAAGGGCTATTAAAAAGTTCACTTGTGGTCTATGTTTCTTACACACATAATGAAATATTAGTGTGATTAATTATGTTCTTACTATTGTTTACCTCTTGCAGATCTTGTTTGGCGTTCTTTATATAATAAATCTGGCGGTTATTTTCTTCATCTATATAAAATCAGATGTGGTATGAAAACTCTTGAGAGTTTATTACAAGAAGTTACTTATGTCTTTATTACGTCTGTTGTTTTTGTCCATGTGCTTCATATAATAACTTTGATATGTTTGTCGTTTATGTACTGAAAATCAATTTGGCTGTCTCATACAAAGAACTTATGCATTTTTTACCTCACTTATGTAGCTGAACTACTAGATTTTTTTTTCTGTGCATCAGCATAATTATGTTATTTCATTTCTTGGTCTTAGTGTATGAATGTCTTCTGTGCTAGGTCATGTCTCTAACTAAACCTTTTTTGTTATTTAGAACCTTAAGGCAAAACTTGATCTTCATTTTACTGGTTTTGTTCCTATTGTTGTTTTAACTAGTAACACAAATTGTCTTGCATATTCCATGAGAGTAATAGCATTACATTTCTTGTTTTTCACTGAAATTTATGACACAATCTAGATTGGGACATCTTTGCTGGCATTTATGTATCATTGTCAGTACTGGTTAGTGGAAAATATGTATCAAACATATAAAATAAATCACAGATATTATATAGAAATCATTATTGATTGATCTTTGAAAAACTTAGATCAGATGAATGCAAAGGATAATTATGAAACTGGATTTTATGAATCATAAAATAAGTTCCTCACATCTGACTGTTTTACATAATTGTTTGCATTTCCATCTCTATGGTTGTTTTCTATTCCACCTTTGATCGTTGAATATTTTGACAGCTTCCATGGTGGGCTTTCAGTCTCCTTTGTTTGTCAAAGAGGGTGCATTCCATTTTTGTTCTTCGTCTTTTTAATGACTGTTTTGCAATGACTTTGCTTCATGCTTCTCTAGCTTTGGTTCTATGTCAAAAATGGCATATGGCTTT
>JBAMIE010000114.1:8880997-8891432 GCA_037177295.1 Kaempferia parviflora
CTTTAAAGGGTCGGATTGTATTCACATGTTTAACTTACAAATAAGCCCACCTAATATGGAAAATAAAATCCAACAATTAATTCTTAAGAATCACTACCTTAAAATTGAATAATTTAATATGTCATCTAAATTCTACTCAAATTGAATTAAGCTTAATATGCAACTCCTCCAAAACCACCTACTCATTAGATCACAAGATCCTATCAATCAAAATCAAAATTTAAACAAGAACAAAATCCAAACATTCCTTTCTTCATTTTTCTATAAACTACTGAGCTTAAATGACCACAATTCTTAAATATGACACATTATCAAATAAACATCTCACATATTACCTTCATATTTGAAGCAACTAATTGAGATCCAATCACAATACATACTCTTCTAAATTGATTATAACACAAACTCTATAACCCACTCAATTCAACTTAAAGCCA
The DNA here is from genome assembly GCA_037177295.1 of Kaempferia parviflora. NCBI lineage: Eukaryota > Viridiplantae > Streptophyta > Magnoliopsida > Zingiberales > Zingiberaceae > Kaempferia > Kaempferia parviflora. The sequence goes on from JBAMIE010000114.1 coordinate 8,881,435, forward strand.
AAATATGCCATATGAAGATCATACTCATAAATAATCACCTCATCCTATGTACAATTTAAAATTTAACAATCATATACAAATTCTAACTTTAGTTACCCCACACAATATTCCAAATCTCAAATGTAATCAATTTAGTTCTCCAAATTCACTCGCCCTAAAATTGAATAATTTAATATGCCATCAAAATTCTGCTCAAATTGAGTTAATTTTGATATACAATTTCTTCAAAATGAGTTAGTAACTATATCTAAAATCTCGTCAATCAATATCCAAACTAAACATCTCATCAAGATTCAATCACAGCATATATAACTTTAATTTTAAATTCCAAGTCATCTTCTCAATTGATATAAAAGAAAGATTACAACCAACTCAATTTACAACTTAAATCCAAATTACAATCACATAACTCATCCTCATAAATAATCACCTCAACTCATGTTTGATTTAAAATTTGACGCTCATTCACTAATATCACAAATTGTAACTTCATTCAACCCGTACAATATTCTAATAGCAAATGTATCCTTCAACCTATTTTCCACATTTTTAGAAGAAATTAATATTCAAAATTCACTCGCTTTAAAAATGAATAATTTCATGTCATCTAAATTGCACTCAAATCGATTTAATATTGATATACCACCTGCAAAACCATCTCATCAATCAAATTCAAAACTTAAACAAAAACTTGATCCAATCATATCTTTCCATTAATTTTTCTAGAACTATTAGATGAATTGACCATAACTCTTAAATATGATACCTTCTCAAATAAACAACTCAGATAACACCTTCAGGTTTGAAATAGCTTGTCGAGATTCAATCACAACACACACTACTTGAGATATGAAGTCATATTCAAAATTGATTATAATACAATCTTTGCAACCCACTCAATTGAGAACTTAAATTTAAAATATGATAACATAAAGATCATTCTCACTCTCATAAATAATCTCATATACAATTTAAAATTTGACTCTCATTCCAATATCCTTCAACGTATTTTCCACACCTTTAAAAAAAATTAGACCTCCAAATTCACACGCCCTAAAATTGTATAATTTAGTTCATCTAAATTCCACTCAAATCGAGTACTACTTTATATTCCAACTCATCTTTTAAATTGACTATAACTCAATTCACAAATTAAATCCTAAATACATTCACAAAAATCCTCCTCATAAATATCACAAATTGTTGATCCCACGCATTGTATTAAATCTCAAATGAATCCTTCAACATATTTCCGCCACACTTTTAAAAAGACTTCAGTTCTAAAAAATAACTCACCTTGAAATTGAATAATTTAATATCATGTAAATTACAATCAAATTGACTTAATCTTGATATGTCACTCCTCCAAAACCATCTAATCATAAGATTACAAAATCCAATCAATCAAAATAAAAACTACAACAAGAACCTAATCCAAACATTCCTTCTCATCAATTTCTAAGAAATACTATATCAATTAACTATAAATGTTAAAGATGACATATTCTCAAATAAACATCTCACATAGCTAATTCATATTTGAAGAAGCTCATCAATATCTAATTACAACAAAGATTATATTAGATTTTAAGTTAATTATAACACAAATTTTCCAACCCACTCAATTCAACATAAATCCAAAATACAATCATATATAAAAGATCATTCTTATAAATAATCACCTCATCTCATACCTCATCTTTGGCACTTATTCACAAATATAACAAATTAAAACTTTAGTTACCCTACACAATATTCGATCCTTCAACCTATTTTCCACACCTTTAAAACAATTTAGTACTCCAAAGTCCAAATTCACATCCTAAAATTGAATAATTTAATATGTCATCTAATTTTAAATCGAGTTAATCTTCATATGCAACTCCAAAACCATTTAGTCATTAAATCTAAAATCGCATTAATCAAAATCCAAACTCAACAACTCAGCAAGATCCAATTACAACACATACTACTTCAAATTTCAAATCATTTTCTAAATCAATTATAAAATAAACTTTACAACCCACTCAATTCACAACAATTGTCTCCTCAACTCTGGTATGATTTAAAATTTGACACTCATTCATTAGTATCACACATTGTAACCTTTGTCACCCCACACAATATTCCAAATCTCAAATGGACGACTCAAACTACTTTACACGCCTTTAAAACAATTAAATCCTCTAAATTCACTCACCTTAAAATTGAATAGTTTCAAATGTAACCTAAATTTGCTCAAACTGAATTAATCTTGATATGCAGCTCTTCCAAAACCATTTACTCATTAGATTTAAAATCCCATCAATCAAAATTCAAATTCAACAACTCAACAAGGTCCTATCACAACACGTGCTACTTCAAATTCCAAGTCATCTTCATAATTGATTATAAAAAAAAACTTTACAACCCACACTTCAATCCTTAAATCCAAAATATAATCACAGGAAATATCCTCATAAATAACCACCTCGGCTCATGATTGAATTAGAATTTGACACTTATTCCCTAATATCACAAGTTGAAACTTCAGTCACCCTACATAATATTCCAAATCTCAAATGGATCCACTATTTTCCACACCTTTAAAACAATTAATTCCTCTAAATTCACTCGCCCTAAAATTAAATGATTGCCATAAAATGTTAATATGTAACCTAAATTTCCTCAAACCGAAACAATCTTGATATGAAAGTCCTCCAAAATCACTTAGTCATTAGATTTAAAATCTCATCAATCAAAATCTAAATTCAACAACTCATCAAGATCTTTTCACTACACATGCTACTTCAAATTCCAAGTATCTTCATAATTGATTGTACAACAAACTTTACAATCCATCTAATTCACAAATTAAATCCAAAATATTGTCACACAAATCATCCTCATAAATAATCACCTCAACTCATGTATGATTTCAAATTTAACACTTATTCACTAATATCACAAATTGTAACTTGAGTCACCCTGAACAATATTCAAAATTTCAAATAGAACCGATTTTCGACGCCCTTAAAAAATTTAGCTTCTAAAATTCACTCACCCTGAAAATCAATAGTTGAATAAGCCATCAAAATACCACTCAAATCAACTTAATCTTGATATATAACTCCTCCAAAACCAGCTTATCATTAGATCATTTTAAAAATCTCATCCAAAATCAAAACTTAATCATTGATTTTCCAAGAATTATTAGATCAATTAACTACAAATCTTAAATATGATGTATTCTCAAATAAACAACTCACATAGCACCTTCAAATTTGAAACAACTCATCAAGATCCAATTACAACACATACCCGTTAAGATGCCAAGTCATCTTCTAAATTAATTATAACATAAACTTTATAACACACTCGATTCATAGCTTAAGTCCAAAATAGAATCACATAAAGATCATTCTTCTAAATAATTGACACACCTCATGTACAATTTAATATTTGGCACTTATTTATAAATATTTGAAATAGTAATTTTAATTTACCCTACATAATATTCCAAATCCTAAATAGATCCTTTAACCTTTTTCCACACCTTTAAAACAATTTAGTCTTTCAAATTCACTCACTCAAAAATTGAATAATTCAATATGTCATCTAAATTCCGCTCAAACAGTTAAACCGAGTTAATATTGATATGCAACTCCTCCAAAATCATTTAACCATCAGATCTAAAATCCATTCAATTAACATGTAAACTCAACAACTCATAGAGATCCAACCACAACACATACTACTTCAAATTCCAAGTCATCTTGTAAATTGATTATAAGACCCTCTCGATTCACAACTTAAATCCAAAATATAGTAACAAAATCTCCTTCATAAATAATCACCTCAACTCATGTACAATTTAAAATTTGGCATTCAATCACTAATATCACAAATTGCTATTTTTGATACCCCACACATTATTCCAAATCTAAAAAATTGCCCACCTTGGAATTGATGATTTAATGTCATCTAAATTCAAATCTCAATCAAATTGACTTAATCTTCATATGCCAATCCTCCAAAATCATCTAATTATTAGATTACAAAATGTAATCAATCAAAATCAAAACTAGAACAAGAACCTAATCTAAACATTCCTTCTCAGCAATTTCCCAAAAACTACTAGATCAATTGACTACTATCAAAGTTAATAAATTGGTCTGCGAATTTGAGCTCCATGAATGGTTTAACCTTGATTCGCATGAGATAGATATAGTTTTAATTGCAAGACAAACTAAAGCTATAAAGTCAAAAACAAAGTCAAAGCCAAAGGTTGAATATGAGTTCAAATCATAATGATGATGAGAACATCTGCTCAATCGTATTAGTAGGATGAGGAAGAATCTGACCAGAAAAGGAGAGAAGAAAGAAATACAAAAAAAAAAAAAAAATATTAACAAGGAAAAGAACTCAAATCAGCAATGCAATGTTATGGGGAAAAAAAGAAGTATCTGAAAAGGAACAAGAAGGAGAAACCTTTAAAGACTACATGAGATGACTCATCATCAGAGGAGTAGGAGTCAGAAGAAGAAGAAGAAGAAGAAGAAGAAGAGACACAAATTCATCGAAGTTAATGGCTTTCATGACTAAAGATAAAGTTGTCGTATTCGAGTCAGAGTCAGAACCACAATCAAACTCAAATCAAGACAACAATGAAATTAGTGACTCAGATGGGTCAACTGATGAGGTAACCATGAAATTAAAAAATTATATTCCACTATTGCATATTTAACTAAATCACTAAGTGGAAGTCTAGGGTTAAATCCCTTCATAAGGAGATAAAGGATATTAAGGGGGAGACTAATAGTCACTTCACTTCTTCAACTAGTGAAGTTCAGAAAGGAAGTTCAACTCGACAAGCGCCTCAGTTTGGAAAATTTTTAAATACTTAAAAAAAAATCAAATAAATGATTTTTAAAATTTCCTTTGAAATTATTTTCAAAATTTGATTTAGAATTCCTTTTAAAAAAAATTAAAATTCCTTTGAATATTTTTTTTTTTACAAAAATTGATTTTAACAATTCCTTTGACGAACTTTTTCAAATATTCATTTCAAAATTCCTTTGCAATTGTTTTTCAAAAAATGATTTGAATATATTTTATAAAAAAATTAAAAATAACTATATATTTTTTTTTTTGGAAAATTGATCTCGAAAATTACTTTGAAAAATCTTTCAAAAATTAATTTGGAAAATACTTTAAATTCATTTCAAAAATTTTTTAAAATTGATTTAGAAAATACTTTCACAAATTTTTAGAAAACTGATTTTGAAAATGTTTTGATTTTTTCTTTAGAAAACTCAATTTGAAAATACTTTGATTTAAAAAAACGATTTAAAAATATTTTGAAACGTTCGAAAACTAATTTTGAAATACTTTTAAAAAAATTGAACAATTGATTTTAAAAAATTCCTTTGAAAGTTTTTCAAAATTTGATTTTTAAAAATTCCATTGAAAAACTTTTTCAAATGCTTATTTCAAAAATTCCTTTGAAAATTGTTTCAAAATTGAATTTAGAAAATACTTTGCAAAAAAAAAAATTTAAAAATAGATTTTGAAAATATTTTTTAAAAAATTCAAAAATTGAGTTTAAAAATTAATTTCAAAAACTAGATTAAAAAAATATTTCAGAAATTAATTTGTTTAAAAAAGTTTAAAAGATTTTGAGAAATTACTTCGGAAATATTTAGAAAAGATTTTGCAAACATTAATTTAAAAATTTTCAAAAATATTTCTCCAAAACTGATTTTGAAAATACTTTGAAATTTTTTTTTCAAAAACTAATTTCGAATACAACAAATGAGAGGTTAAATTTAGATTTGGTAGCTTTCAGCGTACAACAACATTTTTGCCAGCAACCATGTCAGCATGAATCCATTGAGATGCTGTACTCGTTTCACCAAAAAAAAAAAAAATTCCATTTGTTTTTTTTTTTTGGGGGAAATGATTCGGTTCACAACTACATCAGCGAATCCAATGTCCAGGGAAAAACAACCTATACTTAAGAAGGCAAGACGGCATCAAGACATGGTGAGCAGGTTTAACAGACTACCAGTTTCTGACCAAATGCACACTAGTAATTTCTTATTCGTGGTATTTCATCGTTCACCGGGTCAGGAATAGGCAATAAACTTACATTTTCAACAGAACTATTTTGCACCTGGAATTCAATTACTCCCAAACTAATAAGTCCCGATTCATAAAAACACTGAACTCGATGCTTTGCCGACATCAATTCAACCAATCGAACCTTACAACAACTAGAAAACAACCGAACAACTAATGATTATAAGCAGAATCGCGTAGCAAGTCCGATCCAAGTCATGGATAATCCCCAGTCGATCTAAAAGAAAGCTAGAGTGGTTAAGGAAACACACCGTTCATCGCCTGAGGCGCTCCACTGCCGCATTCTTGGGGGAGGGGGGGATGTCGAAGGTGACATCGGACTCGAACTCCTCGCAGCCTCCAGCTCCGATCTCCTGGCCGCGCGCACGACGCGACCAACGGTAGAGTGAGCTTAACTTGGACGAGGTGCCGTCGACGCTGTCTCAGGAAAGATGACACCCAGCACGGCCGGACCTGGGGGATCCAATGGGTATCAGTCGTGGTTTGATCGGTGAAGAAGAGAATGGAGGGGGGAGAAGGGGGCAGAGAAAAGGGCAAGAAAAGAAAGCGGCGCCGATGCTCTTCTTCCTCCATGGACAAGCAAAGCGAGATCGCTTACCTTTTGCCGTAGATCTGGAGATCGAGGGAATCGCGAGGCGGCGGAAACGCCAGCCAAAGAGACAGAGGAGGAATTAAGAAATTCTTCGTTGCTTCCCTTTCGCACACTTCGTGGTGGGCTTTTATAGTCGACTTTACAAGCTGCGATGCTCCCTAGCATGTCTGGAGGGGGTGAGGAACAGAAGGGTAAAGTTTATCGCTTGGGAATAAGTGAAATTTTTTACACTTCAATTAGGGTGTAAGAAAGGGAAAGAAAAATTTATTTCAATAGTTTATTTTTCAAAGTGGAATTTTTTATAATTTTATATTTTTCATTATTATTTTTCTTCCTTTCCTCCCAATTAACCTTTTCTTCCTCCCAAATAAGGTGAAGATAAACATTTTACTTCCCTTCTTTTCCCCTCTTATCTTTTCTTTTCCATTAATGAACTCTCCCTCACCACATCCAATCACAGCATTAGGCATCTCTGGTGTACAAAGATTCGTGTAAAGTTTGTAAAATTTAAAAAATTTTAACTAAGGAAGAAATAGAGTTTGAAGTTTGTAGTTCAATAATATTAACTATTGAAGATTCCCCTAACTGGATAAAAAAAAATTTCCAGATAATTCGTGCTTCAATTATGATATTCAAGTGGAAATTTGCATGTAGCCCTTCTTTTTTTACCTATATATGAAGAACTAAAAAAAAATATTCAAAACATGAGTTATAAAAAATTTTCCAGTTCGAAAACGAATAATGATTAAATTTGAAAAATAAATCTAATTTATTTATTTGAATTCAAGAAAGTGAACATATATGAACCAAATGACAGTATAAAAGATTCAAAAAATAACATGCAAACTCAATGTATGAATTGGATAATTTTTTTACTCGTAGAAAATGAATCGAAAGATTAGACAATCATAAAGAAATCGCAAAATAGACAAATGAACGATACCAAATTACCAATAACTCTTCGTTGTAAATATTATAGTACTCGGAGCATGATTAAGTTGGTTAGCATAGGACAAGATTATTATTATCAGACAAGGATTTGAATCGATAAAGCTGAAAAAAAATCCTCCACTGATCAACTACAGACTACAGTTTATCGATTTATTTTCTTATATCATATATGATCACAAAGCTAACCACGTAAGACCGTTGGGATGACAGATTTTACCTATTACTACCATTGTTGTAAATATTATACCCTTTCATGCTATCATTTTCTTTTTTCTGATATACTTTTAATTATAAAACAAATACACGAAAAGGCATAACAACTGATTGCATAAGTTCTCAAAACTACTGTGCAGAACAGGAATCAACCTCTAATTTACGCAACAATAATCTCCTCGAATATCCATGGAAAACAAACATTTACAACAGGTAAAACTGAAGCTAATGATCTCACCTGGACGCTAGAATTCCATAAAATTAAATCATAGTACAGACATGTTCAACAAAGTTACCCTATTTAGTGTTAAATCCTCATTTCTTCAACTTTGTGCTACCACTTATCACTTATTCCATGGGTATCGGCCTCCTTGAACAGCAAATTGGAAATGATTCATATTGAAAGAGTATCAATGATTCTACCACGCGAAAAGTCACTGATCAAGCCAAATTGTAGATAATGATGCACAAACAAATAATCTCCTGGTTCATACGGTGATGTCGAAAGTTGTCCCTTCTTTGGGTTCTGGCAAAGCATTTGGAATTGCCGGAGATGGATTTTTGGAAAGATCCCTCATCATGCCCTGAAGACAATAACATGAATTAGCATTGGTCAGGCTCCGAGTCATGTTCATTTCACAAAAAGATAAAGCAAGTGCTTCTAAATAGACTCTTCGTATGTTATGCAATTGATAGTGAGAGCTTGAGTTCCGATGATCAAATTAGTAAATAACAATATTAACTAAGAGAGCTCCAAAGTAATTGTTCATTGTCTAGCATGAGACTTGGTTCCTATTTCATGAATCTGTTCTTTCGCCAATTCTAAATTATTGTAATACATTCACAACTTCAACATTATGACATGTTAAAAGCCTAAAACAGCAAGAAGATATTTGGCTTATATCTAGTTAAGGCTGAAGAAGAACGTTTGATTACATGGACTACATATATTTATCAACATAACTTATTCAAGGAAAAGGTTATTCATCGGGCAAAAGCAAGTAAATATGGGATAAAATTTAAGAGAATCAACACCTTCCAAATGTTCCATACCTTGTTTGCCCACACAAGTCCACATGCATTGCACAAAGTTCGTGGTCCATTGGGTCCACGGCGCATCATGGGTGTAGACTGTGCACTGGTACCACAGTGATGACATCTGTGCAAACATATAGCTATTATCAGATCTCAAAATTCAAAACAAATTCAACCATGCAATATACATCTAGAAAAGCCACCAAATAATTATCAGATATTATATATAATAAAAAATCGACTTAGAAGACCTAGAATTCTAATGTAGATGTTTCATATTTGGTTCTTTCTGCAAAGAAAAAACATTTAGAATAGAAGGGCTGCATATCGAATACCACTACCATGCTCATCAGCCGAAAATCATCACATTGCCACCACTGATAATGGCTTTCTAAATAACTTAAATCCTTAAAATGCCAAATTTCTAATAAATAAAATTGTACTGAATCCAAAAATAAAACAGTAAGGTTCTAACAACATCAAAATTACAGTAAAATCTGTAAATTGTTTCCAAGGCTTACGCAGATGCCCCAGGAATCTTATTATCTGGTGAACCAGATTCTTGGTTTGCACCAGCATCACCCATGGAACCGTCAGTCTTCGATTTTGATGAGGTAAATTGACCCTTATTTCGCTGCATCCTGTATCAAGTCCAAAGAGAACTAAATTTGAAATGGCAAAGGACAGGAAAGAAAGATAGATAGAAAGAAAATAATAATAATAATAATAATAATAATTCATTTTTGAAACAAGGGGGCATGTTGTCCACACATACACAAGCAAGAAATTTCATCATCATCAATTTATTGATGCATCCCATATATCCTAGAAAACAATGTAAAATATATATCATCCAACAATCAATTGCATGATGACAGCATGACCCTGACGAAGAAGAGTAATGATACGCAACGTGAATTTTCAACGTGGATATCCATGTAAGCATAGCTCTGACTAGCTGACTTGGCTGGCTGGCTAGCTTGCTCAAAGAAAAAAAATGGGAGAGAAAAAAAATAAATCTGTCAGCTAGATGTGGATATCCATGTCATTCACGTTGGATTTCACGTTGAAAATTCACGTTGCGTAT
>JBAMIE010000114.1:8937557-8975390 GCA_037177295.1 Kaempferia parviflora
GAGCTCCTCTAGTTATAGTCATTCTTTTAATAGGGATCCAATAGAGATAACCGGACGCACGACGGCCACGGGCGATGATCGTGCATGCAATGGCTGTGAGCTGATCCACACTTCATGTGTTTTTTTTTCCATCTTTGTTTGTTTATTTTCTCTTTTCTTCCCCTTGGATTTCTTTTTTTCTTTATCCTTTCCCTCACCTTTCTCCTTTTTCCATCTTGAATTCCTTCCCTTCCCACTCCATCTTCCTTAACAGAGACTAAACCTTCCATTGTAACTGATGTAAATCTTTATGGAAAAGGGCTAAATATTCCTCCTCTTCATCACCCTTCTTTAAGAGTTTTAACTTAGAGGGACCTCTAAGATAATGGATCTATCTTTTAAACTCCAACTTCCCTTGCATCATCTCAACGTAGTAGTTGAATAACTAGGGTATAAGTGTAAAATACGACTCAAAATAATAATAATATAATAAATATTATTGGACGAATAACCTTCATGGAATTTTCTGGAATTTTTAGAAATTTTCTGGGAATTAATTGGAGGTCGTATGACTGTTTTAGTGGGGATATCCGATTAGGATCTGGAAAAGTCTGTTTGGAATACCCAAATTAAGTGGGAGTTAATTGAGCAATGAACTTAAGTTTTAATTGAGCTAAACCTAAGTTTCCCCTATCATTTCCTCTCCTCCCTTTCTTTTCCTCCCGATTCTGCTTGCGCCGACGCTGCCCTCTTCGCCGAATTCGCCGACTCGCCGCTCCTCCACGCAACGCCGCCATCTCGCGACGGCCGACGTTCATCTCCTCCCACAGTCGATCATCTTCCTACCTCTTCGTCTTCCCCACTCTGATCGACGGACGAAACCAGGCGGCACCGCTCCAATTCCCTTTCTCCTGTCGTTCTTCACCGAGCGACGACCGGTGACTGACGCCACTGTCGGAGGCCGACGCCCCTCTTCGATCTCCTCGCGCGATTTTGCCACCGGTTTTGGCTGACGAGGCCATTTCCGACCAGATGACCAGTCATCTTCTCTGCTAGGAGTTCACAACGAGCAGCTGTCGATCCTGTTCCGAGCCGGTTCCTCCTTAAGTCAAGCATCGCCGCCACCTCTAGCAAGATTGTGCCCTAGATCTGCCAGGTCAGGCCTTCGATCATCAGTGTCTCCTCTGTGTTGATTGCACATTGTTGCTTCTTATTGGGGTTGCCCTTTTGTGTCCGAGGTATTCATGGTCGTGGATTAGAGGTGAGTTGGAGATGGATAGGATGTTGAATTAAGAGATTTTGGTGTTCTCTTGATCTCCACTAGCTGAAATTTGCAAGGTGGAGCACTAATCTCCCCATTGCTCTCGCCTCATCAGCTCCCGTGAGTTGAATCAGCTACTGCTGGAGTAAGGCTAAACTGTGGGAGAAGAGAAGGAGGGTGGGTAACAACACTTCTTACCTCTTTTACGTTGTTCATTAATTGCCTTATGGAAATGTAAATTAGAAGGGGCTAATTGATGAATAATGAGTTTAATTGATGAAATGTAAATTAGATTAGATTAGAGTTTTAGCTTAAGTTAAAAACTAGTCTAATTGCACGCACTAATTGAGATAGGCTTAATCATATGATCAGAATGATCAGCTTAAGTTAAAAACTGTGGCACTAATTGCCGGATTTTCGTCTGGCGGGACCCCCTCGGGGCGTGACAAATTTTGCATAAGCATACTAAGATTTTTGATGTATTGATTATTTGTATCTTCATCGAGTGCTTAACTTGAAACTATTAAAATGTGTGAATTTCTTTCCTGAGCAGATTCGTCGTCTGAAGAGTATTAAATTGTTTGAACGAGATTGTGTTAACTTCTAGCAAATGGATGGAGCAGGAAATGGTGGCAGAATAAGGAAAATGGTGTTTGTAACAGTGGGAACAACATGCTTTGATGCTCTTGTTAAAGCCACTGATTCTAGACAAGTTAAAGAAGCGTTGTCAAAAAGAGGTTACACTGACCTTATGATCCAAATGGGCCGAGGGTCATATGTCCCATCCAAGGTTCCCATCTCATTAAATTGTTCATTTGCTTAACTTATTTTGTATATCTTCATGATGCAACGTGTCAACAAAATTTCAAACTCTCTTGAAAACCATGTTTATGTTCTTTGACATACTGCATGCTGCATGCCGATACAATAATAAGATGCTAATTTCTTCCCAATACTTCTAGTTTGTATTTGAATGTACACTTAGCTCAAGGAAAACAAACTAAAGTATTAAAAACTAAAGTGTATGACACGGTAGTTGTTAACTTATACATCTTTGAATTTTATAAATATTTATTGTCTTTGGACCTGGATGATGAACCTAATTGTGCTGGTATTTATGAGAACTTGAGTGTATCATGTGCCACGTGCATTAATCTTATGCATTACATTTGGTTGATAATATGTCTGGATGCACACTTTGTGTAGTTCATGACATTGTTGATCTGGTGAAAAATAGTAGCTCGAATCTAGCATATTGGTTGTGTAGGAACTAGTTTCGGTCCTAATAATTTTCAGAACTCTAAAATTCATATTCTTGACTAGAAGGGGTTTCATTAAGACATTCTGAATACAAATTAGTTGGAATTCCTGCTTAATATAACCCCATGGAAAGCTAATTAGGAATTGTCATAATAAAGTTTTCTGTCAAATATTTTTATTATGAACTTAATGATATGATGGAATGGTATGCCACTTCTGACATAGTAATGGGATGAATTAAAATTCAATAATAAAGATCTCTTTCAAGAAACACATCAAGAAGTTATGGAGTTGCAATTGGTATCGATGAATAGAAGTCTTCTTCTGCACAGATTCTGGTTGAAAGCTTTTCTACTTGGTGGATGGGGCACTTGTAAGGGCTTCTGCTAATATGTAAGATGATGTGCTTATTTATTATCTGTTTACAACCATAGTTTTTTGGCTCTAACCAAAGACTACTTTAAAGTTTCCTGCCATATATTTCTAGACTCACAAACAGAGTTTGACCTTTATTAAAGTTCCACAACTGGTCCAATTCAAACTAATGAAACTGACTGAAAGGTCCTCGTATGTTTCCACAGCTTAAGCTTTACCCTTCTAGATTATTGAAAAAAAAATGAATTTGTTTGAGCAATTATTTATGCTGACTATAGAACTAGATCAAATTCATTGGTTCAGAAGAAATTATATTGAAGTTCATTGAGTTGTGATGTGTCAATGTTGCAGTAATTGTTTATGAACCACAGTAAAAGCTAACCAGATGCTTCTACAGAATCCTTAATGCAGAACAAATCAGGATATAAAGATAGTAACTAGCTTTAACCTCACCCATGTGAAACTCAGATGGTGTTTTTGACTGAACTTTTCTTCACACCCGAATGCATTGATATTGCTACTTCGCATTCTATTCTGCTTGATACGATATAATATTTCTTTACTTCTTTGCCTATGAATATAGAAGATCCTTCTTGTTTGACCCAAATTTATAGGTTTCAGAAGAAGATGGGCCTCTTACAGTGGATTACTTTACTTTCTCACCAAGCATTGCTGACTACCTCAAATCAGCATCTCTTATCATCAGTCATGCAGGTAAAGTTTACATGACATGATGGTACATTTAGTTTATGTCAATAACTATTTCTTTGCATGAACAATGCATGCTAATTTTTATCCTCTATATTTATGTTATGTTATTTATTTTTTATCATGTTGATCCATTTAATGTAATATAGCGTCTAATGTTGTTGCTTCCGTTATCACTCGCCAACCTGCCGTTTCTTACTTTACTCTTGCAAACCCATGTTGATTCGCGTAGAAATTAATGAAGTTACAATTGCAGGTTCCGGGAGCATATTTGAGACATTGCAATTGGGTAAATCCTTGATTGTTGTTGTGAATGAGGACCTGATGGACAACCACCAAAGCGAGCTGGCAGAGGAACTTGCAGAGAGGAAGTACCTCTTTTACGCTCGGCCCCAGACGCTGCACCAGACTATCGAAACCATGGATTTGGAGACTTTGGTCCCATATGTTCCAGGCACTCCAAAGCCAGTGGTTGATTTGATGAACAAGTTCCTCGGTTTCCCAGCAGATTAAGTGTTTGATAAGCTGCTCATAAGCTTTTCCAAACAAAATGTCTCAGATAGGAGGGATTGTAATATGAGAATGGATTTGAAGTCTCTAGTTCCTTGTGCACAAGGCGATCCTGTGCCAGTGGTTAACTGGAAGAACAGATTCTTTTGTTTTCCATCTCATCTGTGGGGAACAAGCTGCTCCATGAGTTTTGCAAACAAAATCTTTCAGATTGTAGGTTTTGTTATATGAAAACCAAAGAAGTATCGAGATCATTGAAATTTGATTTAACTTTATAGTTTTTGGACATGTCGTGTATAAGACTCTTTTTTTCTTCTTTTGATGATGCAAAGATGATTTTTTATTTGATTTGTGTATGAAGTAAATTTAAAATATAATTTATACACATTTAAAAGTATATTTTTAAAATATTTATCCTATTTAAAATTTAAATTTAAATTTTTTTTGCTAATTATAGAGTTTTAGACTTATTTATCATCAAAATGTGCACCTAAAATCAAATAAATTTATAAAATATATAAATTTGAATTTTTTTTTAATAATTATTAATAAAATATATAAATAATCAACATAACTCATTAGATATAATATGCCTTAACTGAGATTCAAATATCTTATAAACACAAGTCAAAATATAGATGGTCGGATGGGAAATTTTGCCAAAAGCCTTAGTGCCAAATTGTTAAAAACTAAACAATGAGAGGCAAAGTGAAAAATAACCTCGTTTCGTAATTAGACCTAATACGACGAGGCGAAGCCGCCTGCCTCGTGAGCAATCGATCGGCGCTAGCCACCGGCCGATCCTGCCGATGGATCTCTCCTCCTCCAAGCCGCGCACTTCGAGCCAACTTCGCCTCTCCGTTTGTTCTCCGATTTTAATCTTGATCCTACTGGTGAGCCTCCGGTAGACTAAGATTCTGCCCACTTGTCAAATTTCGATCCTTACTCTTTTTTTCCAGTTAGATCCTGGAACAGTCATAAGTGGTTTACCTATTTTCTACTATTCTGCTGAACTTTGATCGTGGGTGTTAATTCTAGATTCTGCCACTAACTCTTTGATCTATAATTAGCTTGTTTTTACTAGAATATTAGAAGCTATTAACTGTTCTCATACTTTGTGCTGGGTGAATTTTTAGCTGTTAGTAGCCGACGTGGGAGCGGCGCCTTGGGAATCGAAAAGAAACGGAAAGTTTTCAGTTTTCTCCCTGTTCAATCTCAAAGGGAAGAGTAAATTTTGGAGCGAATCTGTTATTCGGGGTGGTAAGGGAATAAAGCCGTCACTCCTATAATCTTCGAATATATTAATAAAACTGGATTCGTAGTACCCTGATCATGATGGTCTGGATAAATGCATGTTTTCTTTGATGACGAGTGTGCCTGTTCCCCTAAGTTCGGTCATCATCTATATTTTCTGTTTGATGACGTGACTTTGCGATTTCAGATTTTGATGATTTGGAAAGTTCAGTATCTACTGAGTCGGGTAAATTGGCAGTGTCAAATTACACAAATTCAGGTAATTACTTCTCTCCTTTAGGCTTTGTTTATCTTTCTTTTATGGTAAATATTGAAAAAATTAATTAACATGAAAAAAAAAATTAAAAAAGAAATGTTAACTTCTGCTTTTTACAGGCAACCACTATAAATGTTGGACTATTAAAAATTTCAATTCTTTGCCCAGTGTTCCAAGGGAGTATCATATAGAATCGTTTTCCAAGTTATTTGTGAACAAAAATAAGCAGTTTGTAAATACTTCACTTGCTCATAAAACTTATGTAAAATGCTGTATAAACTAACACTCATGCATCTGCATGTCTTACACAATTTCACTTGAGGTTAAAGTCATCAATGATGATAATTTATATTTCTAATGTACTAGCTATCCACCTATTCCATATTTTAGCACTTGGCTTGCCTGACGGATATGCTTTTACATTGTTTGAAAGACTACTTCCAGTTCAGTTACACTTAGAATAATCAGATTGATGTTTGGATAATGCATAATTGGTGCCCACGACTGAATATAGGTGATAAAATTTGATTTCCAAGTGAATGCTTTCATGTTTTAAAATTACTCAAAGTCAAATTCCCTTTGCATGTACATGTGGAGTACATATATTGAAAATTTATATCCATACTGTTGAGTATGCATTGAAATATATACGTGCTAATGCATATACCTTATATCAAAAAAATCCTCATACCCCTTAATACTTGACTTGAGGGAAAGGTTGGCACATTTTCTTATTGATTCTACAATCATAGAGTTTGATAAAATATCTATTTTTCAGTTTTTATTATGTAATCTTGATTTGCTGTTGATATATGCTTCAAAAAGAGTGAACTAATTGTAAACATAAAGTAATCTAGCAATAAGGTGGAAATGCTTTTAACTATGGGAATATTGTTATTGTGTATTTTTTCTTCAACCCTTTTATGTGACTTGTATATCTAACTTCATATCTGTTGGTCTATTGGTGATCAGATTCATTTGATTAGTTTCTTGGTAATTGCAGTTCTCTAAAGATTCTGTATCAAAAATTTCTTTTTTATGTGATATTTTCAGGTAATATTGCAAATTTCTTAAAACTCTCGGAGGTTGATTCAATATACCTCCCTGTTCCAGTAAACTTTATTTTCATAGGATTTGATGGAAAAGGAAACCATGGTATGAGTTTTAGTTATATATTCTATTAGTTTGAACTACATCTTATTTTAGTCTCTGGATAATATCATGGTTGTACTACTACAGAGTTTAAGCTTGGCTCTGAAGAATTAGAGCGATGGTTTACTAATATTGACCACATTTTTGAGCATACACGGGTGCCACCTATTGGTGAAGTTCTTACTCCATTTTATAAGATCAACATTGATAAAGTTCAACGCCATCATCTACCGCTTGTCAGCCACATAAACTACAAGTGAAATGCAACTCTTTCATGATTTGTACATATTGATGATTTGCATGTTACAAGTATAGTTTCTTATTTTGATCACAATACTTGTATGTGGATGCAGTTTCACTGTGCATGCCATACATATGGGAGAGCAAGTTACTTCTGTCTTTGAGTATGCTGTAAAGACTCTTTCACGTAAGGAGACTCCTTTGGACTTAAGGTAATATAAATGCCACTTTTTTTTTCAGATGCCCAAGTTAATAATATTCTTGATTTTTTTATTGAAGTATAAAATTAATTAAAAAATATATGTTTTTTTATTAGCATAGAGCCTTTATGGTGTATGTTTTTCTTAATATATTGAGATTGTTCTCACATCAGAGAAAATAAAATGTAATTGAAAAATAAATATACTTGGGTTTTTTTTTGGTGTATATTAAAGACAAACAAACATGACCTGATAATAATGAAAGAAGAATCAAATGTTGTTGTCAAGGGAAATCAATGTACAGCCATATCCTTTTTTATCAATTTATAGCAAACATGGGTTTTGAAGTTTTATAAATTATGTTACTCCAGGTGAAACAGATTTTTTTTTATATTCCCTTCACAAGAAACTTCACAAGATCATCACGTTGCCATTACAATATCACTATTGAGATTTTAATGAATTTCTTAATGTTTCTTATTTTTTTAGTTAAATACAATTAATTAAAAGAACCTGAAGTTCCTTATCTCCCAGAATGATTTCTCTTATTAATTCTTGTTTGTAACTTCCTTAGATCTTTAACCTGGATACTGAAGGAACAAAGAAATTTGGTTGCTGCCACTTTAGTGTTTCTCAGTAATGGTCCTATAGTTTAGTGATCCAATAAAGGATCTGAACATCTTTACTGAAATAAGTGCTTATGATTCAGTTTGAAAATGATGATATTTTTCTATGTACTTGGAGCTCTTTTGAGTGTGTTTTCAATCTTCTCAGGGAGGACAAAGATGTTGTTTGGCAAGTGGATACGGATAGAATGGAGCACGTCTTCTCAACTCTTGTTGAGTATCTTCAGATTGATCATGCATATAATATCTTCATTCTGAACCCTAAGAAGGACAGAAAACTTCAGTATGGTTATAGGTGAGTAATCTTTAAGCTCCAAATTTCTTCCTGGATAACTATCATTGTGCACTAATGAAATATTTGTTGTATTTGATTTTGTTCGTTAGGCCTTGTGCTTTTTTTGAGGAATTTGGAATTAGACCAAACTTAGAATTACAGTTAACTGCCATGTTCACTTGTGATTTTTAGGTTTTGCTTCTTTCAATGTTTTCTTTTGCAAAAAAGTTTTCTGCATGATTGATAAAAAAAACTTAGTTTTGCAAAAGATGATTTTTGAACAATTTAAAAACATAGTTTGAAGTTGGAGACAATTACTTCCTCTTCAGTAAAGAAATGTGTTTTGTGCATGATCCCAGTGAAGTTTTTTCACAAAGGTTTATTTTCAAAACTTCCCTTCTTATGCATTAGAGATCTGCCAATTCAGGATCTCTTCTAGGTTTTTTAGATTCTCATCTGAGTTGGCAGACATTTTATGTTCTTCGAATGCTGATACAGTAGAGCTATGCGTGTGTATATTTTCTTTGCAGACCCCTACTTTTTCTTTTGGCAGGGAAATTGACTCAATAGTTTAGATTATACACCATGCTTATGGAGTTGTTTTTATATGTTTTCTATCTGAGAAGCTTAAGGAAAATAGAAAATTCTTCTAAACCTAAGATTTTATACCCACAAATCCTAAATCTTTCAAAGCATCATGCTGGGCTAATAAAGGGCGTGTGGTGATTTGGTCTTGTCACCAACATAGGAAACTACTCATTCCCCTATAAAATTGTTCTATGAGGTCCACCTGGCACGGCACCTTTAAAATTAATAAGTTTATTAGGAAAGTTAACTTACAACTTAGTCGTACAAGGAAATTCCAAGCAAACAACACGATCCTTTTGTAATTGACGGCTGCTGAGAGTAGAGCTAAATGTTAGATCCATACAACTCTTTGGTTTTGCAGATATAGAACCTTCTAGCATTTAGCTCTACTCTGACCAGCAGCCTTCAATTACAAAAGGATCATGTTGTTTGCTTGGAATTTTGGATCATGATTAATCTCCAATTTAGATTTCATAACATCTCTTTTGCTGGAAACTGCTGGGAATTCACTTTTAGCTATTGTTTTGGACTAATTGTAGGGTAGTCAGTTTTTTTTTTTTTTTTTTTTTTTTTTTGGTTTTTTTCCTTGAAAATATACACAACCATTATCATCCTACATCAAATTATGTTTGTTTCGACTATTTTGAATCAGCTAGATAAAATTTATCCAATTGAACTCTATACAATGTTACATCACTAAGAAAAAAAATCAACTGAATCATTCATCCTTCGTACTACTCCTAATTATTTTCTCTCATGTTATTATCTGTTAAGCTACCTAATTGCTCTCAAATAATACTATTTCTAAAACCTACATAATAATCATTCAATTGTTGGTTATTTTCTCTTGATCCTTAGCTATGACATTTGTTTGTGTGCTTCAAAATACCTCTTGTTTGACTAGAACCATTTTTTTCCTTTGCAGGAGAGGCTTATCTGAGCCAGAGATCAAGTTTCTCAAAGAGGTACACTGAATTTACTGGGTTTTCATTATAAGTTATATCATGTGTTTGTTCTGGATGCTAAAATAATCCATCAAATCTACCTGTTATATTTAAAAGAAAATATATAGTATATATTCTATTTATTTATATGTCATTGTATATTTATAATTTTATACATCTATATAATCTCATTATCATACTGGAAATTTTCATGAATACAGCTTTAATAATCATTCAATCTGTTTTTATCTTTTTACCTTAGATTTCCAACAAATGATAAGTCTTTTTCTTTGGCATCTTGGATCTAGAAATGTTGGATTTAGATTTGGATCTTTATAGGCCGGTCTGTAATCTTTTATACCTTAGAGTAATGAACCCTTTGCATGGTATATTATGAAATTTCAATCCATCGTTAGGTTATTGACATACTCGTTTTGGAATGACCTACATTTTAGAATAGGTTGCATTCTTGTTGACATAGTTCTATGCTATTATTTTGTCCTGTCATCTCTTAAACTTCTAATTTTAAGTACATTATTTTAAATCTATGCTGTTTTCTTCCATTGTGCTCAATGATTCTTTTCACCAAGCACTTGACTTCAATTTTCCTTTTTTTTTTGTTGCAGAATAAGACACTACAAGACCAAATACTCAAATCAAATAAAGTTTCCAAAATTTCCCTTGGTATTTTTTATAGATTTTACTGTTTTCATGAAATATTCCATGTAGATAGCTAGATATATGTTCATCTTGAAGTGTTAGTGCCATGCTAATGTGGAAATATGCATTTGTAGCATATCACATATCGAATTGATATGCCTTTCTTTGTGACTTTGTTTTAGATGTCAGCTGTCCGCATAAGCGTCTGTATATGTATGATTGACTTTTGTATGCTGGATTGCATGCTATGCAATTGTATTATTTTGTTCTACCTGTTGCCAAATGCTGCATCATTGATTGTTAAACTGAAAACTCTAGAAAAACATTTTATTAGTTTCATAGTAACTGAAAAGTTCAGTGCTCTATAAAATATATACATATCCTGAATATGATGCGCTAAGTTTACATGAAGTGAGAGCAGCAGATTATCTAATGGATGTCATTTTTCTCAACTTTGAGCTTTCATCTACTTAAACCCAAATTTCTGTTGATATTGGCTGTTGCTAAAAGTTTAGAGCTAAGATATAATTGTCACTGCAATGAAGCTTCTAAATTCAACCATGTGGTTTTGATGTGTTTGACAAAGAGTTAAAGTTAGGTTTAATCTATGTTTTTTTTATGTGTGCATCAAGTTTGCAAAGACTTGGCAGTGTATATGGAGCACACAAGTTGTTTGGATGGATTATACGCGATTACCTAGAGGTCCATAATGATGAAGTTGGAGGTTTGTTGGTAGCACTGGATGCGTCATAGGGTGTGGAGTAAGAGCAGTCTTTGAACCTCATAAAGCTCCTCCATACATACTTGACACAACCAACCATAAACAAACTAACACCTCAATATATTCATTCCTTCTAGTGGGGCATAACTCATATGTGAATTGCATAAGGCTAGTCATTTGGATGGTCAATGCATAAAGCTAGTCATTTGGATGGTCAATATTCAATCTTACCCTGCAAGCAAAGCGGGAAGAAAGTTTTTGCATATAGAGAAGGCACTATACAATATTTTTACATCACCTTTATATAACCTCTGACTTGCTTTTTTTGCATATTTAATACTGATTTAAATTCAAACTTTCTTTTAAAGTTAAATATTTCAGGGACATTATACATACCTAAAAAATTGGACATTTAATTATTAGTTAATGGAATTATCTTGCTGTTGTGGATTTTCTAAATGCATTTCAATTCCATGATCATAATCTATATTCTATATTTAATTTGGTAAGTTGGTGTCATGTGATAAGATGAATGAATTTTGTTTCTTTGTTAAATTGTAGACCTTTTCCCGATCTTTTCTTATTTAAAGCTTTATTTATTGCCCATTGAAAATCCAACGCTCTTATCCATGAGGATGAATGACATGAAATCACTTGGACTAGTGAAATGAAAATGATTGTATCTAGCTAGCCAGTTTGCAGCTGCATTCACCTTTCTCGGGCAGGAGGTGATTTTGGTATGATGGGAAGGATGACTCATGAAGGCAGAAGGCATCATTAGTAAAAGAAGCATGGTTAAAGTGAAGAGGAGTTCCTTATTAGTCAATTTGATTGAAATGTGCCTTTTCGTGATGATTATAAAGTTAGGGTAGTTAGCTACTATTAATGGATGGGATTATTAGTAACCTTGACGTGGTTGGATTTGACCATGGCAAAAAAATATGGCATGGGTTCATTTAATATATATGACAGGAATTATTTCTATTGATCCAATAATAATGAGAGAGAACTATTAAAGGTGGTATATTGGTGGAAATTTTTGAAAGGAGATGTATGGGTAATATGATTACAAAGGCAAGTTGGTTAGATTAAGTGGTTAAAGGGGAGGTATAAAAGGAGAAGATCTAAGAAAACTTTACTGCTATGAAAATTGATTTGGGTTCAATGTCATACATAAGCTCACATTAGTTTAATACTTGATAACAGAAACCAAGGAGAGCATGAAGAAGCTGTTACACACTTTATCAAATTATTTCTGTCAGTGCTGCTGGTTTGATTAGAGTCAATCAGTCTGAAACCTGTTTGAATTTATAAATATATTTTTGTTAATTAATGATTGTAAATGCTGCATCTGGATCAAAAGATAACTGTACCTAGGAAAAATTTAAAGAGTTCAACTATGACTACATCTTTTTTTTTTCATATATGCAAGTAACTTTTATACCTGTTGCTAGAACATGTTGCTTTGGCTGGTGCATTTCTGGAAACTATGAAATTCTCATGTCTAGCGTTGAACAAGTGTTGACATGTTTGTCATGTTATGTTATTTGGTAAAAAACATTATTCCACTTGTATATGGTTATAGACATGCTTATATATGTTATTTTGGCATGTGATTTCTCATTCATTGATATTTACTCTTCACATCTATGCTTAACTGTCCTGAAAATTTATACCATGATTAAATTTGTTAAGTTGCATTTCTCAACTGTACTTTAGATAAAGAATCGTTTCTTTTCACGGCATATCTAGAGAGCAGTAAATGAGCTCTTAACTTTTCATCAAAACAAGTTTTCTCAGAAAAATCCTTTTAGCTCTGCAGAAATTGACAAGGCTAAAAAGCCACTGTATTCTAGTCATCCAACTTCAACTTTTGCTTGGACTGCAACTCAAGATACAGATACTGTAAGTTCTCATTAGTATGACGTTTCCATTACATATTCAGATTTGAGCAGATTCTTGTTGTTTTCTACATAAATTGCATTTGTACAGGGATTATTCTACTTTGAGAGCTAAGTACTACAATTTATTTTGTTTTTTTTACTTCTATAATGTGAAAGCACGAATCAGGTTTAGTTTGATTAATAGGGTGCCAATGGATGATTATAATGGAGATAAGCTTCTAAAATCTTGTGTGATCATCATGCACTTTTGGGGCTAAAAGGAAAATTTTATAGCCTGTGGTATGATCCTCTATACTTTATGGAACATGTTGAGAAACATAAGCGAAAAGTTGATAGCAGAGATGAGATGCTCTGATAGATGTGTGGAGCTCAATAAATTCTATAATTAGAATAGCCGCTTCTATTAGAGTGGAAGGTGCAAAGGTAAAAGGAGAGAAGTAAATCCTGGCAATGTTGACTTAAACATGTTTCTGCCTTCCTAGCAACTTTATGTTTAGTGACTTCTCTTGTGGTTGTTGATAGGTTTTCTGTGATGAGCTGTTCTATATAAGTTTAAATCGAGAGACTGACACTTGATATTTCTTATGTTGTCGGATATAGATAGAATGGTCAAAGAAATGGATTGATGCCTTGACAAATGTTGAAAAAATTAATGAAGGAAAGGATGACATTGAGATTTTGCAGAACAAAGCAGTTCAGGTATTGAAGATCTGCCGTTGTCAAGAATAGTTCCATTTGATATTGCATGACATGTTTATTATTTTTTCATGTCACTTATTAGATGCTGCATGAGACAAAGAACGATGTGAATTTCATCTTTGAGAAAGAATTAAAATTGGGCAACTTGATGGGTCTTAATTCTGAATGTCTTACGGATACATGGATCGGCCAGGATAGGTTGGTATTTCCTTTTTAACTTTTGCCCACAAATTTGATCCTTGGTGGTTAATCTGCTGCATGTATCTTTTTTTTCAGATGGGCATTCATTGACTTGAGTTCAGGGCCATTTTCCTGGGGTCCAGCTGTTGGCGGGGAAGGTGTTCGTACGGAATTTAGTTTACCAAACGTAGAGAAGACTATTGGTGCTGTAGCAGGCATGTCTTCTGAAGTTCTAGTTTTCTGAGCTTTTCTTTGCTGTGCCATTTTCAGTTGAGGCAGTTTATACTAATTGCATGGCTTGTGCAATATTTTCTTCTCAATTTGTCATATTTAGTTTCTCCAGATCTAATACAATTGAGAATGAAACTTTACAATAAATCACTTGTGCTGGTTTCACATGTTAATGATGCATGATTTTTTTTTTTTTTTGAATGTTCACTGGATCAATTTGATATTCAGGTAGTTTGATACAAACAATTTGTGAATGTTCACTGGATCAATTTGTCATATTTAGTTTCTCCTGATCTAATACAACTGAGAATGAAATTTTACAATAAATCACTTGTGCTGGTTTCACATGTTAATGATGCATGATTTTTTTTTGTGAATGTTCACTGGATCAATTTGATATTCAGGTAGTTTGGTACAAACAATGCAAAAATCATTTTAGGATGCGATCTGTTTTATACATAGAAATAATAAGGAAAAATCAAGTTCATATGTTTTCTATTTAAAATGATGTTAGATTAACCTATTATTTTCGTTCCACTACAGAAATTAAAGAAGACGAAGCTGAAGATAAGTTGCAAGATGCAATTAGGGAAAGATTTTCGTCATTTGGTGATGTAATTTTTTGCCCATTGATGAATACAATTGCATTCAATTTTGCCTTTCTTTTCTCATATTTGATTTGAAGTTACTTTAGTCACCATCATACATGTTCACTCATTTAGTTTTATGGGTTTTCCTGTCTTTGCATGCTGTGGGCTCTGCAATTCTTTATATTATGCTGAATCATTTGGAAAACTGATATTAGTTTGATGATGTCAAAACTGTGCTGCAGGATCACCAAGCTATCGACATTCTTTTAGCAGAAATTGATATATATGAAGTTTTTGCCTTCAAGCACTGCAAGGGAAGAAGGGTCAAACTTGCTCTTTGTGAAGGTTTGTATCCATATTCCTCTCGTATATACTCCCAAAGATGTTTTTGCTTGAATTATATCTAGATAGCAAACCCTTTATTTATTTTTTATTTTTTATTTTTTTTGTGGTGTCTTATTGGCGATTCTTCATTCACTAAATTTCTGGGAATTTCGGGTTGACTCTTCTATGCATTTTGTTTTTTTTTCTTTTGTCCCTACGTTTTTATTATTTGTGATTTGCCTAAACTTGAATCCTTTAGTTGTACTTTCTGAATTCTGTAATTTGATATTGGACCTTTTTTCACTTGGATACATCGAGTCATAATTAATCATTAAATTGCAGATTTCTTATGACAGATCATTTTGCTTTTTCAACTGCTGAGAATGATTTGTTGCATCATTAGCTATTTAATTTTTATTCAACTAACAGAGCTTGACGAGAGGATGCGCGATCTAAAAAATGAGCTGGAAGGCTATAATAGTGAAGAATTTGATGAGACCCACAATAGAAAAGCTCTTGATGCATTAAAGAGAATGGAAAATTGGAACTTGTTCAGCCAGATAAATGAGGTTAACACAGTAACATTGCAAATCTTCTTAGCAGTTAATTAGAACCTTTGTATTTATTTCCCTAATTGGGATAAGATATATGTATGCGACCGCAAATAGTTGAGATTCATTGCATGCTATTTAATTTGTTTTCCATCACACGAATGGATTATTTTCATGACCATTCTTCATTTGCAATTGAACCTTGCAATTTTCTTGAGCAGGAAAATCACAATTATAGTGTTGCTCGTGATTCGTTTCTTGCTCATCTTGGTGCTACACTATCGGGTTCTATGAGGCATATAATGGCTCCCTCTATTGCAGACAGGGCATATCACTACTATCAGAAAATATCATTTCAGTTGTATTTCATTACACAAGAGGTAGTTGATTAATTTTAGATTTTTGGTTGCTTTTCTGTAGTCTGCCTTTCCAATGTTCTTGTTTTACAGAAACACAGGAGCATTAAACAGTTGCCTGTGAACCTTAAGACTTTGAGGGAAGGACTTTCTTCGCTTCTTGTGGCATCTCAAAGTGCTATGTTTAGCGAGCACCTGTAAGTAATATTAACTATTAAGTCTAGATGCACTTTTGAGCGACAAGCAAGATTTGGATTTTGCAGTTATATTAACTATTATGGTCTGTAGGTTGTCACTGTCAGATGATCCGTCCCTGGTAATGGCCTTCTCTGTAGCCCGACGTGCAGCAGCGGTCCCAGTTTTGCTTGTCAATGGAACTTATAGGTCAACTATTCGTTCCTATCTTGATTCGTCCATTCTTCAGCATCAGCTGCAGAGATTGAGTGACCATGGTTCAGTTAAGGGTATGCTGACATCTCAAGGCTTCCTTTCTAACTTTGGGTCAGTTGACAAATTCTTTCAAAAAAGGTTACTGTGTCTAGGTTTTTCTTGTTTACAAACAAATCATTCGTTTAGGTTCAATCTTTTTTGTGAAGCATCAATGAAAGCACTGTTTGATTTGGTTCTTGTAGTCGCACATGAATATTTCCTCTCGTGAAACGGTTTTGTACAATGCTAGTATTTCAGTGTCAAATCAGATCATTTTGCTGAAGCTAGTTAAGAGAATTCTAATTATTTGCCCATTTCCCATAATTTGTTTGGAGGTAGTAACTGAAACAACTCTAGTTTACAGTGATACTCTTCACCAATCAGCAAATGTCGGAACCTATGACTTATTTTTTGTTGATTCTGTGTAATATGTGCAGGTACTTATTCAAATATTAGGTCAACCTTAGAAGTTCCAATATTTTGGTTCATACACAGTGATCCATTGTTGCTGGACAAGCACTATCAAGCAAAGGCCTTGTCTGACATGGTCATTGTTGTGCAATCTGAGGCAGCATCGTGGGAAAGCTACTTGCAGTGTAATGGTCGGTCACTGGTATGGGACTTGAGGTCAGTCATGCGTATAGTTATATCATCTTTGCTTATCCTGTATTTGCTGTATCTGTGTTCTTGATTTGGTCTCTGCTCCCTCAACTTAGTCCAAATTTAATCAGCTTGCGGGGTAAATGGTGTTAGCTTAGATTATGACACCTTTCCTAATAACTTGAGCTTTTAGATAACAGTCAGCCTTTAATTTATCAATTATTCTATATAAATCACAGTCTGTAGCGTGCATACAGATTATTTGCATCCATTGAAGCTAAAAGTATTATGGAACTTTGAGTGGCAACTTTGATGAAGATTTTGGTTATCTTCTCTAATAGCTTAATTAAATGTAGTGAATATTGCAACCTATTTTTGTAGTTGTTCATATATACATGTTTCTCTTTTAATGAAGGTGGCCTACAAAAGCTGCTATTGCTGCTACTGCTGAACACCTGGCTGGTTTGCTTCCTCTTCATCTGGTTTACAGTCAGGCTCATGAAGCTGCAATTGAGGTTTGTCCCTTTTCCTTTCTTTTTTTTTTTCATGGTGAAGCAAGTAACAAGTATTTCTAAAATTATGCATATGTAATAGCTGTGAACAACATTAATGAATGTGCTTGGGTCATATCTTTATTTGATTTGCTATGGTTCACTCAATAAACCACTTTTCTTGTAGAGCAATTTATTTCCATTTGAACTTTTCTGGCATTTGTATCTCCTTGCCTTGATTAAGCTAGCCGACCACGTTGTTAACTAACTGTCTTATTAGTTGATTGATGGAAGACCATTAATTAACCTTACCATTTCCATTTAGCTCTATCCTGAATTTTGAGTAGCTGCTAACAAAATATAGTTGGTGAAAAATCTGTGCAGTTTGCTTTTCAATTTTTTTTTTTTGGTAATCCAGCTCTTTAAACCGACCAGTTTGCTTTCAATGATAATGCAAAAGATTGTTTCATGATGACAATCATTTTCGTGTTTCATTTATTTTTTTTTTTATTTTTTTTTTTTTGTATTTGAGAGTTTTTCACTGAAATGAGGGTGTAATTTCAATAGGAAAACTTCCTTGCCGATTGTTCCATATTATCCTGGTGAAAAGATTATGGTCCTCATACTGAGCTAAAGACTCGAGCAATTTTATGAGAAATAGAAACTTTATATTGTTTTTCTTTTTCAAGGTTTGCCACTTAAAATTATCAATACATTGCCTAGTGATTATTGTTTTTCTTGACTTGTTTCTACTTTTGGGTCATTGTGATGTTACTTCAAATAATACATTCTCGTTTGGCTCTCTCATCATTTGTACAATGTTGTTTTTTTTTTATTAGTTTTTGCATATGTTGTTTAATCCTCCTACATTCAGTATGATACTAAAAACTTATTTTTTTATTATGTTAGTTTCTTCCTATTACATAGAAGTATCTCTTTTTATTTTCTATGTTTTGCATTCTTGCGAATTGTTTTTCTTAATCAACTCCTCTTATTCTTTTTAATTGTTTTGAAATCTAATAGGACTGGACATGGTCTGTTGGTTGTAATCCACTGTCCATCACTTCCCAAGGTTGGCATCTTTCTCTGTTCCAATCTGATGTGATTGCCAGGAGCTATATCGTCACTGCCCTTGAAGAATCTATACAAGCTGTTAATGCGGCCATATATCGCTTGATTATGGAGCGAACAAGTATCCTCTCTTTAACCATTTCTTTTTTTTTTTTTTTTTTTTTTTTTTTTTTTTTTTTTTTTTTTGACTAAATGTCATGTTTTTTATGAGGAAAAAGCAAGCATCAGTTTTGGATATATTCTTTTTATTCCAATATTTTACCTGTGAAACTTTGATAATTATTTCATCATCGTTCACCAATTAATCCTGTATCCTCATATCAGAATTCCCTCACGGCTTACGATTATCTTCTTTTCATCAGAAGGTATATTTCATGTGACCTTAACAGAAACTTAGCTGCACAGAGTTTTAAGTTATTCAAGACTAGGGAACGGAACTTGGTGGACAAATATAACTCAATTGTCGGATTGTGGAGAAGAGTGAGACTATAATCTTCTAGTATCCAGCAAATATTAATGTTTTTTTTTTCCTTCCCATTTAACATTCTTATTTACTTTAGATTTCCACAATATCTGGTGGGCTTCGGTATCATGATGCTGTGAAGCTTTTATCATTGCTCGAGGATGCATCTTCAGGGTACATTGTCATGTTAATTTCTTTTGCATCACAATCCAGAATATCCTCCACTTTTTGATGTTTTGCCTTGTTAAAATGTCAATTCTCTGTTCGATTTGCCTTTAAACATTGGTTTAAATTAGTGAGTACCACATGAGCTTAATTTATTTCTACTTTGTGACTTTGCTCCAAGTAACGCCACAAAATTATCGAAATGATGGGGCGAGTTATTTGATTTCTGTAGTCGATAAGATATAGCACTATAATCTTCAACTGCATACCTTCTAATTTCGACTACAATTGATTTATATTGGATGTTATTCCATTAATGTTAGGAAAGCTATCCCTTTAACTTCTCTCATCGTTTCAGATTTTGTTGAGAGTTGAACCATTATTTGTTGCAGGTTCACTGACCATGTCAATTCAACGATCGCTGCACTGCATCCGATCCATTGCACTCGTGAAAGGAAGGTTGGCATCGAGTTTGACCTTACTACAATCCCCGCCTTCATTGTTGTTTTTGCAATCCTCTGGTTCGTGCTAAGACCAAGGAGGCCGAAACCTAAGATTAACTAAGGAACCGAAAGAGCAACACAGAAAAAGGGAAACTGAGACCAAGTTGAAGTTGCAAACTTTGTCGTCTTCGCTCGAATATGAGTCTGAGAATTTAAACGTTGTAATCTTTGCGAAAAAAGCTAGATGCCCTGGCATCCGGTACATGATGATTTTGTTGTGGAAATTGAAAATTGATCCCTAGAAGGTTTTAACGACAAAAATAGAAATCCTGATGTTTATGCGGCTGTTGCTTTCTTGAATGAATAGTTAGCCAACTATAACTTAAAAATTCTACTCATGCTTGTGTATCATTTTGTGCGTGCGCGAGTATATATTTTGCTATGGGAACAAGTTTCTGGTTGGACGACGTAAAGTTGAACTCTCTTGATTAACTGCTTATTCATTTACATGTGTAATTACTTTTAATCCTGTTTTAACATTTTTAATATAATAAAATAATTCAATTAATCTCAATACTGTTCGTTCGGCTTTAACTCAGAAATTAAGAAGGAAAGAAAAAATAATAGAAAAAGAAAAACTTAAAAGATAGATTTTGTCACGTTTTATTTGTTTAACAAGGAAAAAAGGATGGAAAATCGGAATGACTTGCGGTTGAACGCTCTGGTCCAGAAGAGGGATAAATCACGTATAACAATCAAACCCTCGCATCTAAATTTATCCGCCCCGCCTCTTATTGTTCACAGTAGTCTCGGGCCCAAGGGTTCATGGATCTTTTCAAGCCGATATAAAAAATATTTGATTTGTATTAGTCAAACTGGAACATATTTGAAAATTTTTGTGAGTTAAATTTAAATTTATACTATTTTATTTGATTGTTTACGAGCCGAATTGATTCAAATTCTAATTATTTATATATAACTTTAACTTAATTATATTTAAATTAAGATTTAAATAATTTGTATCAAATTTAAATTTAAGTCATTTCGAATTAGTATTCTAATATGATCGAATTTCGAATCGAACTCGAGTTAAAATATATTTAATTAAATTCAAATATTAATATTTTTCTATTATCCGACTCAGTCTAATTTTTTCGCACCACCCCTGCACCACCCGATTCGCAAAAGTTGGAGCACGCACCCGTCTATTACCGCCGATCCCGGGGGCTAAAAAAATTACGAAGCCCCCAAACGTACCGCAGCCCTAGATTTCTCCCTTCTCTTCCGGCTTTGCGTCGTTCACGGTCTCTTCGTTACTGATCTCTTTCCCGTAGCATCCCGACGGTGACAGCCGCCACTTGCTGCTGCTGGCCACGCTTCCTCCTCCGCTATCTCCTTTCCCAAGTTCGGTGCTTCGCAGCGACTACGACTGGTTTGGGTAAGGATTTTGTTTGTGTTGTGGAATGATCACCTTGACTAATATTTGTTGTTTAGGGTAGATTGGTCCTTGTTTGTGTTGTGGAATGATCATCTATTCTGGATTAATACTTGTTGTTTAGATTAAAGTGGTCTGAGTGCTCCGTAACATCAGAACGCTTATATTTTGGGGGATTTGAATAATGATGTTAGTAAATTTTACTCCGTAAAGATTGGGATTTATTAGGGGAGTGATGGACCAAGATTGGATCTATTGATCCTAGGAATAGGTGGAGTTCAAGATTGATACTTCTATCACATATTAGCAGTATTTGATTTTTTAAAGCTATACTGATGTCAATTATGCCGACTTTTTAAGTGGGTAAATCTATTCTTAATCTCTCTTATAAATCCTTGTGCATGAATTAAATGTGTAAAACATTATATATGCTGCTATAAATTCTTAAAAATGTTCTCTCGTGTATGACCTTCTGCACGAATTAAATGTGTTAAACCATTATATATGTTTCTATAACTCTTGAAGATGTATTGAAAAGACTATGCTAAATCAGAAAAAAGGGGTTCAAAATTTAATTAAGTTGTCGGTTAAATTGTTGGATGAATGAATGCTTATTTTCTCTCATGTTTATCTGTCACGTGGAACATCTTGTAGATGTTCTTGTTTTTAAGGTGAAAATATATTCAAATCTTAGAGGCCAAATAAAGTGCATATTTTGTTCTGTTATTCGCTTCACTTTCATTAATACAGGCTATTAAGTTATTTTAGTGTATTTCCAAAGGTGTACTTCGTCATGCCTGGCAGAATACTTTGGGGTGAATATATATAGAAATATCAATGCCTGCATAGCTCGGGTCATTGAATTAATTGCAAAGTACACACTGACAAGTATTTGACATTTTATTCTTTTCCCCTTCATCTTTTTCGTTTCTAATGTACACTTCCACAAACAATCTTATCTCGCTTGTTTGGTGATCTCAGTTGGGAGGCATAGGATTAGCGAGGACACAGGAAAGTGATGGCTCTTCTTTCTGTCTCTGCAATATGGGGCGAAATTGACATCTCTGAGAGGTAAAGCTATCTTAGGATATATTCTTTCCAGCTTATATACTGTTTTTATTATATAGTAGGGGTTTTGATTTATCCTCAATATGGGAGGAAATGTAAAGTTATTTATATGTATTACTATACACACGCATACACTTGTAGATGCATACATAGATGTTTGGCGACGACCTTAGTGAGCATAAAAGCTCTGCTTACTTTGTAATTTCATTTATGTGCCTATCTCTAAATGTCTATGCTAACTGTATCCTGTGTGATCAATGTGGAATTTGAGTAGAAAGTTCCACACTTTATATTTTACTTGTAATCTATATGCTTTAACTGAAGACCTTAATTCTGTGAATTTCTTGGATACCAGATCAGAACTACTAGGAGATTAATCATAACTAAACATATCAAGAATATTCTGTAGTAGTTTTAGGTATATAAAATCACTAAAGTCTTGAATTTCTTAAATTTGAATGG
Source organism: Kaempferia parviflora (assembly GCA_037177295.1). Taxonomy (NCBI): domain Eukaryota; kingdom Viridiplantae; phylum Streptophyta; class Magnoliopsida; order Zingiberales; family Zingiberaceae; genus Kaempferia; species Kaempferia parviflora. The sequence goes on from JBAMIE010000114.1 coordinate 8,960,028, forward strand.
ATATGTTTAGAGATCATTAATCTTCGAATATAATATGTTAGTTTGTTCTTCAAGTTGTCTATTGTTCTCTTCTTCCTTTACATTTTGTTTGTTAATTTATCTGCAAAGTTGTACATGAATGCATTTAGTTATTTATCAGCGATGTTATTCTCGAAAAAGATTATTCAAGTCTGTTTGCTGATAAAATATCTGATAGCTTGCTGTCCTTACAAGTAATCCCTTTTTTTTTTGTGGTCATCAGCAACTGAAACTCAATGCTTGGTTCAATGTTACTTCTTTGCCAAATTTTTTATGCTATTATTTGTTCATCAACATAACCTGATTATGATATTGTTAAACTGTGCCCATCATTGTTTATTCCGTGGGTCAGCTATCTTGTTTGTTGCATGTTTGAGGAGGCAACTACCCTTGCTGCTTCAATTCTTCGTCGTGTATTATGTACTCCCTTTGAAGATGCAATAGATGATGTTCAGTCAGATGAAATTTTGGTATCAGCCAGTATGGTTTTTATCCAGTCAATGAAACAATTGAAAAGGTTTGTAATTGTTATCCTAAGAAATGTTGTTGCAGACTTGTATTTCATTTTAGTTATAAATAAATATACTAATCCCAAGATTTTCAATTGTCAAACAATCACAAATTGCGGTATGGAATTGACAACCCATTTCTAAGATTAGTCTTTTCCTATTCCAATTTAGGTAATTTTCATTTTCTACTCCCACATGTTCTTTCAGTACAATGCTATTTGTACTTAGTAAACCATGCCTTAAAAGTACAAAACTTTAGGTTAATTTGAACTAAGAATAATTAATCGTTATATGTTGTGTGATTTTAGCAATAACGAATGAGAATTGACAGAAAAAGAACAGGTTTAGATGTTCAACGATATGGGCAACAATTTGGAGAGATGGATATGTTCAATGACCGATAAAAAACCATAGTTACAGTGGATCAATTTGTATTTGAAGGAACAAAGCTATAAAATTTACTTAATGACAAAAGATGACCCTGACTTATGACCTTTTATAAGTAAATGATGTGATAAGATCCATTATGGCAGAATGCGCTTACCTATAAAATGAAGTAGGAAACATGTCTCTCTTATATTTTATCATGTAACATGCATCCAGACTTGAATACTTGTATGGATGCTGAAACTCCAACAATGATGCTCCAAATTCTTATTTTTGGATCCTTATTGTCCTTTAACAAGAACCAATCAGTTGGCCTCTCTTATTGTCCTTTACTATTCTGTTCCTTTTCCCCTCAAGAATGATATATTTTCCAAATTATTGAACCCTTCATACATCGACTGATTCTTGTGCTTCCTGTTCCCATAATTCTGCAGGACAGAAGAAATAATTGTTGAGCTTAGAACATTGTTTGGCTCAGTTGCAGCTGTACCTGTTCAAGTGTTTCTGACAGGGTAAAGTTCTTTGTTGCACCATTCATACTTTGCAAAACTTAGGTCGGCTTTGTCTTTAATCTGTTGCTTCTTTTGATTGTTGTAAATATCTGATTTGTACATATTTGAACTTGGCTGAGCTTGTTTTCTCAATACTATAAACCTTTTGATATACGGTCACTTCCTTAGACAAGTTCCCTTGTATACATATCTATTATGTATTATCATAAAGTGATATAGCAATGATTTGTAGGGCATGCATGCAAATTTCTGAAGGATATACATCCAACCTTAGGCCAATATTTGAGGAATTCCTCAGCAAATGGAAGCTTGTGGATGACAAATTGTACATTTTGACAGATACAGAACCTCAATGTTCTGATAAGGGAAGCCCAAAGCAGTTTGCAATGAGTCCTGAAAAGTACTTGGCAGTAGCAGAAGTTTATACCATAACAGTACTTGGGCAAGTCTTTCATAATCTTAACCTTGCAATATCCTGGACAGAAAAAGCAGAGTTGCCTGAAGAGAGCCGTAAGGTAAGATTTCCATCTCAAGTCATATCGGCCTTTTGAATGTTGATGTAATTCAGTAAATTCTTACATTTTGTAAACTAGTTGATCTTAAAAGTTAAAACTCAAATGATAACGTACAAGCCATTAATTTTATGCAAATTGTGGTCCTATTTATAGATAGCAGGCGTTTTAGTTTTATACGCCCAACCACTAACTTATACTTTCACCACCGGTGAAAGAATGTTGGGTGTATTGATTCTACTAATTGTTCTCATGAGATCTTTTCGTATGTTTTCCTAAATTCATACTTGGAAGGCGCAACTGCTAACTTATACTTTCACCACCGGCGAAAGGATTTTGGGTGTATTGATTCTGCTAATTGTTCTCCTGAGATCTTTTCGTATGTTTTCCTAGATTCATACTTGGAAGGTCCTTTCCTGACTCGTTAAAATTGAATTATGGCATAGAAAGGCTACAGATGCCTCTGTGAAAAGTAGTAGTTATTTCCAGTACAAATCTCTTATCCATGATCAAATGTTTATTCACTGTGTCATCTTTAAGTTTCTTTAGAAGATCCATTAAAGTTTTCATTATTCATCCTTTTGCAGGTCTTGCATAGGAGGTTACACTCTTTGCTAGGTGCTCAAAGGCTAGACCATGCACACTCGTCTTCTGCCAATGGATCCATGCAAATTGGAGATGAAACCTACCCTATAGCAAGCAGTCAAGAACTGCAATCTGACGAGAGCAGACTGATAGCGAGTTCATTAAAAACTGTTCATCCGAGCCAGAAAATTGTGGATCAAATATTCTGGTGGTTTGATACAGTCCGTATCAAAGTTGTCAGCGTTCAGCTGGTTCTTCCTCGTGGGAAAAAATTTCTCTTTGGCTTCTTGATCATTCTAGCCTACTACATCCTCCGTCGCAGAGCTACTACCCTGAAGCGGTAAGGTTACTCATTTCTCCACATCAATTACTAGTGAATTTTTGTCTAATAGGCTACGACAGAATGGGTTCAACAAGTTCATTAGTGTGGCATCACTGACCTCTCGCCTTGTGGACCACACAGATTGGTCGCCAGACAAGCTTCAGTTGTTAAAGGGGCTCTGCTTGATGCCTGGCGACTGGTGTTTTCAGTCCAGGTGAACCCGCTGGCTGCTATCCAACAGCTTCCCTCTGCTCCGCAATGAAACGCCCATTGAGGCAGTGCAATGGTTAAGACATGGGAGCTTGTCACATAATAATGCCCAGTGGAATTGAGTTTATTATGTACTATTACGTAAACAATAGTATTGTAATTATTTACACTTCATATAGCTGTTTCTGTAATTTTCAGAATTCATATTTATTCATTTTTTAAAATAATAAAAGAACACACTATAAGCATCATGGTCGTCAACAGCTGCTCCTGATTGTCGTCGTGGTTGTGTATCAGGCATTGATATCGAAAAGATGAGGATGTCCATGACCGACACATGCCTGAGGAATGTATGACTGACTATGAGTTGTGGCAGCAACTAGAGAATGAATTATACGTGCCGAGGCAAAGGAAGAAGCTGATCGTGAGAATTCAAAGTTAGAGAGCAAGATTGAGATTTTTTATTTTTTTTGACAGAAAGGTCACTCTATGGGAAGCTGAGGCTCTTGCAGCCGAAGATCAATGACCATTACATGTTGATTTATGGAAGAATTATCGAACTGAACAGTGTTCTTGAGAAAGAGTCATGGTGATGAATCTATATTGTTGCAAATGTATTGGAGTGTACATTTCCAGTACCACTAATAAAATAAAAATGTAACATAAATATTTTCAAAATTTTGATTAAAACTATAATATGTTGAAAAATAAATTCCCTCTTTTATAAATATATAATTACGTAGCTCTATACATCACATATAAAATAAATTTTGTCGTTCTCCACGACTTAAACCAAAGCAAAGTCGGAATCTCCTTTGTTTTTATACCAAATTGAAGTTGATAAATCGATAAATTGTTTTTTAATTTTTTTTATTTGATTGGATAAATTCCAAGATGATGACTTAGATATATATATTGTAAAACATGTGATTCATGCATCTCTTGAAAAGACGAGACTTCATCAAGAATATTTATTTATAGGATGATTCAGCATGAGAATTTTAAAAATTAAGAAAGAGAAAAATTAAGGTAAAATAATTTTGTTTACATTTTCTTTGATGGAATAAAGAGAGGAAAGGATAAAGTTTTAGTTTTTTTTTTAAAAAAAATCTTTCTTTAATTTTACTCTCCTAAAATTACTATTCATGGAAAGCTTCAATTAATTTTTGTTTCAATTTTATTAACAATTACACTCCTTAAAAATGAAGTTCTAAAATACCTATCCATAGCATTGCGTGAAGGACTCTTATAATTAATGTCACTATTGCCCTCCTTTGACATTCTTTTCCTCATTGATTGATTGAAATGTGCCTCCATGAGATTAAATTTGCACTTTTAACATGTGCTATTTAGCACTAAATTTCACACCTTTCCATGACCCACCAACCCTAATTATTAACATCGTGCAACTCTATACCTTGTGTCCGAATTAATTGTTCCACAAAGGAATAAAAATGATGTATAAAATTCAAATAAATGAGGGGGGCATATTAAAAACGAAGCCATAGCATTTAGAGTTTATTGCTTGAATTCATATATCAATAAATATTCATTATTTATACTTTTTGATTTATTTTAATGGTTGATGAAAATTTTTTATAAATTGAATCAGTTATCATAAAACTACATACCTGATTTACTAAAAATATACATAAACATATTAAGCATGATCAGACAACCCATTTTATTAAAAACATTTTTCTTGAACCATATTTGAAACAAGCAAAGCAAGTAAAGCATGCGTCCATAACGAAGCCAATACGAAGCCACAAGACCAATTTTCCCATGCCATCAGAATAATTACTCGACCATCCACCGGATTCACGATTGGATAAAAAGGCGGCGTTCCGTGGGGGACCTACGAAAGGAGTTATTTACGCGTAGCCCGCTCAGTTTCGCACGAGCACATCGTTGCTAAATGCGAGTGAGACTCGATGATACGTGTAGGCGTGCGGGCCCCGCCTGATTCACGCGCTTTGCTTGTCCGGTATAAAAGGGGTCGCCACTTGCTGCGTGAGATCAGCTATTTATTTTTGTCGATGGAGCGGCGCGAGGGAAGCGGATCGGCGGCGGAGGGGCGGCGGTACAGGGGGGTGCGGCGGCGGAAGTGGGGGCGGTGGGTGTCAGAGATCCGCCGGCCCAACAGCCGCGCGCGCATCTGGCTGGGGTCCTACGACGCCCCCGAGAAGGCGGCACGGGCGTTCGACGCCGCTTCCGCCTGCCTCCGCGGCCGCCGCGCCCGCCTCAACTTCCCCGACGACGCACCGGCTCCGCCGGACTCCGGCCCCCGGCCTCTCACCGTCCTCCAGATCCAGGCCGCCGCAGCCCTCCACGCCGCCTCCGCGTCGTCCTCTGACGGACCCCGGTCCGAGAGCCAAGTGGACGATGCAGACGATCATTTCCCCGGATTCTGCGTGGACAGCTGGCGATCCTCTTCATCTCCCACGTCACCGTCGCCCTTGGGCGGAGCCCACCTCATTAGCCACGCGGAGGATATAGATTGGTCCGCATTCGAGCCACTCCCCGCGCGCGATCATTTACTGGGACTCGGCGTGGACAGCTGGCGATCCACGTCGTCCTCCACGTCCCTATCTCCCTCGGAGGCGGCCGACTCTGATAAACACGTAGACTGGTCGATCATCGAGCCGCCGCACGCCGGCTCTCATCTCCCGGATTTTGCGGCCTCGATGGAGGACTTCGCGCTCGGCTTATCGTTCTTGGCGGCGGCGCCGCCGGCGGAGGAGCAAGACGGCGTTGACTTCGATTCCAATTCTTTCCTCTGGAGCTTCTGAAGGATCACCTCTATAGAAACAGAGCGAGGTGGAGCTTCTTGACACCATTTCTCATAATAAGAGAAACAACATTCACTAATTCATTCAAAATATATTTTTTAAAAATTATTATTCGTTGGCCATTATTTTTATTTTTATTTTTATTTGTTAATTTGTCCGCAAAACAGCCGACAAATTTTTTGATAGGTCGTTTGCTGTTGAGTAAGAACATTTGTATTCAAATTTGATTTTATATATATTTATATTCATTTTCTCTCATATTTGCTTATTATCTCTTCAATTTTGTGAAAGATAATTATGTTGGAAAAAATATGCCTTCAAATGAAACCGGTGAGTAATATGGAATGTTGATGAACTAGTCATGACCAGGACTAAGGTGAAGATGAGTCGTCCACCAAGTTACGAAGTCTATCCTCGTCGCTTGAAGAGCCAGGAGGAATGTAGGGCGGCTGGAGATTTGATAAGTTGTCCTTGAGGTGGACTAAGTTGTCATGAGCTAGAGTGAGGATTGAATCGTCTGGAAAGCCTATGAGAAGTAAAAATCCGAAGGAGCGAGTTAGAATAGAAGTCAAGGGTGACCGGCTCGTCCACTTCGAAACTCAAGTCAAACAGGGAAGAAAATGGAGAAAAAGAATAGTATAGTAGAGTAATGTGTATACGCGTACCTTGGCCTACTTGAGCTGAGCTTTTTATAACATGGAGTGAAATGTCATTTCCACGACTTTTAAAAATTAGTGTTATTAAAATTTATGGTCAAATGCTTTTGCTTGGTCACATTACTATTTCTGTCTACTTTGGGCAATGACGGAGCTACGTATTGTGCTACTCGGGCTGTAGCCGGGGTAGCAAATGAGGTTGAGAAAAAATTTTACAAGGAAAGAGATGAAAAAAATAGGGAAAAGGGGAGGCCAGCCCGGGGTGGTGACAACGGCGTCGGCGGCTAGCCTAAGGCGACGATGTCGGTGTCAATGCTCGTGGCCCACGGCCTGAGATCAGCCTGGGTGATCTACCCGGGCTGGTGACTTTGGGCCTTGTCAGCAGGCCATTACACTTTCCACTTGGGCTATGGCCCGTTAAAATAGTGAGGAGTCAACTTCCATTCCGCGTGGAACGAATCGCAGTAATTGTCTCTTCGTTGCGTGCGGACAGGAGATGCGACGGGGCGGCGCACGCAAAGTCCGTTCTTTGGCCTTTGCTCCCGTCAAATCTTCTCCAACTACCAGTTGGATTACAAGCATACTCCATCTCCCGCCGTTTCATCACGGAAATCTGCGCAATTGAGTCATACGTCGCCCTTCTTCTCTGCGATTTTCGCCTTCGGGCCCTCCTCCTGATTCGACGAACTGAGCGATCGGCAAAAAGGCTAAAGTTTCTCTCGTTTCGAGTAATCTTCTTCTGTTAGACCCTTCTATAGTCTTGAATTTTCTTTTTTTTTTAGTATGATTTTGGTTGTGATCTGATGGAAGTTACCTTTTTTTTTCCGTCACGACTCACGAGTTGCTTTCTTGCTGAACTTTTAAGTTTTGTAATATCGATTTTCGGGACTTAGGATGGCATTTTTAGAGATGCTATGCCGTGCGGAACTCTTGGTTATTCGATGCGATGTAGGGATGGCTTGAGGATTCAGGGACTCAAAAGTTGTGAACAATAAAACAGTATGCATCGATTTCTTGATCTTAGTTCCCTAGTCAATTTTATGATAAACTAAGCTTAATACCAAGAACATATCCTTGTGTTCAAAACTCGAACCCTATCCGTATCCATCCAAAGTCAGTATGAGCAAATGAGAATTCTGTATATGTGTATACTAATTTTACTATAGTTTGTATCATACATTAGCTTATTAGTCAAATTCGAGTGGCAATATGAGAAAGGGAAAACAATCCAGGGAAGAAAGATGGCACTGTTATAAGCTTGTATACCCTAAGATTTTAGCTCACAACATTGCTTGAGGAGATTATTCATTTCTTGCTGATGATCCGTCTTCCAGAAAATAATTGCTAATGTTTCACCACCATTTTTTTCCTGATAGTTAACATTATTACTTAGGTCCTTAAGATGAATCTACTTCCCTAACATGCTTAGCTTACACAGATCCTGTTCCTGATGTTTGAGATCTGTACTGTTCTTTGTAGGAGTCTAAAATTGCATTTCCTGCACATGGCTGGTTATGACGGCGAGAACGATTCTTCGTGGATAGAGAAAGTGAGATCTGGAGGTGCAGTTCCATATCTTGAACCAGAGAATTGCTCAAATGGTTGGGCGACTCCTACAAGTGATAATTTCATGGTTAGAGGTCCCAATTATCTCTCAGACAAGATAAAAATACGCGGTGGTGAATACTTACTAGAGATTCTTGGATTTGATTGGATAAAAGGTCCTGCAAAAATTAGTGAAATACGTAGAAATGCAAATCACCGTGTCAGGAGATCTGTTGATGATGAAATTGCAAGAGGTAATAGACCTTTTGTTTGGGCCTTTAATCTACAACTTCCAACCAAGGATAATTATAGTGCAGTTATGTACTTTGTAGCCCTTGAACCTATCCAAGATGGAACTCTTATGGATAAGTTTTTGAAAGGCGATGACAGCTTCCGTAATTCTAGGCTTAAACTGATAGCTAATATTGTTCAGGGTCCATGGATAGTGAGAACAGCTGTTGGCGAGCAGGCTATATGTATTCTAGGGAGAGCTCTTTCTTGCAAGTACACATCTGGGTTGAATTACATGGAGGTAGATGTGGATATTGGATCTTCAATTATTGCAAATGCAATTGTGCATTTGGCATTTAGTTATGTAACAACTTTGACAGTGGACTTAGCATTTCTTATCGAGAGCCAGACTGAAGAGGAACTTCCGGAGCAAATTCTTGGGGCTGTAAGGTTCTCAAATCTAAATCCAGTTTCAGCTGGCATCTGTGATCTAACATCTGATGTGGATGCTATAAACCTCCCACCCTTGCTTCCCACAAGATTGTGGAGATCAATTGGATTCGGTTTTACTAGCCCGCCATCACAGGGGAGCTTAGAACCTCATGCCAATAGAAATCTTCATGGAGAAGATGATGCAAAGAAGGATGAAAATTGGTATATATTATTAAACTTCATTTTACACTGCTTTTAAAAAAAAAAAAATCCTTTTGTCTTGTCTATTATGTTTCTTGTAAGCATGATACAGTTCTCATACTCCTAATGATCACAATATTTGAATTTCAATCTTTTTTCTGAATTTTTTTCTATATTACAAGTGCCTTGTGCGATCTCATAAGAAAAAACATCCTTCTGTGGTTGCATAGGCCCAAGATAATACGAAAAATCCTTTAGTCTTAAACAAATAACTTAAGATTCATGCTTGTCTAGTTACTAGAATTAATCTACTGCATGTTCAATTTTTCATTCATCCTCGAGACTGACATTACAGTGTTATCATTGTTTCTCATCTCAATTTCAAAATGACAACAATGTAATGTCAGTTTCAAGGATGAATGAAAAATTGAACATGCAAGATTAAGTCTAGTAACTCGCCTGACCCACACTTGTCTTGAATATTCCAAGTTCAATTTGACTGATTTGACCAATCGCTCAATCCAATTGATCGACTTGGATAGCTTGACCCATCTAACACAACTCATCTAGCAAGGTCCTTTCGGCCAGTTTAGCTCAACTACCCCTTTCAACCTGTTTGGCTTGACTACCCCTTTCGGTCGATTTGGCCCGGCAACCCCATTCAATGACTATCCCTTTTGACCTATTTGGCTAAAATATCCCTTCGGCCTATTTGGCTTGATTACCCCTTTTGGCTTATTTGGCTCAGCTACTCCTTTGGCATGACTTTCTTGTTCGATTAACTGGCTCAACCAACCTAGTTAACCTATTCAGCTCGACTAACCCAATTAGCTCTTTTAACCCATTCGGACTGGCCTGCCAAATCAACTTGACCTGTTTGGTTTATCAAACTTGACTAGCTAGTTTGATCTAGTTAGCTTGCTTAATCTGAACCTCCCAACTTAGTTCATCTGGCACACAGACTATCCCCTCCCAATTGGTATGCCAGATAGCTTGACTCATGCAAATGAAGGAATAACTATATGAATAGAGAAATCACAATTTTATGAGGTAGTAGTTTAAATTAGTTTTTTCAATCAAACATGGAAATGTTTACTCATGAGAATTAGTAGAATAACTATTCATTTGAACAACCCAAGTTTCAGTCTCAGTGGAGCAGGACCCACAAATAGTTTCAACCACCACAATTCAATGCATTGAGAACATCAACATCCTCTTTGATCTCTGTTTGATGTGTACCTTAACATCACTAACTAGATGCATTTTTACTTGCAGAAATCCTAAATTCAAGACAACTTTGTGTTTATACTCGGGCTTCAAGATCGGACGACAGATGATAGACTAACCTCCGTTGATGGCTATCTATTGAACTGCCCTGCTTCAATTTTTATCGAAGAAAGGGTGAAAGAAAATTATCTATGTTTACTTTTACTGGCTCTCAACTTGCTGTACATCGACACCTTTATCATTGGAAAGAATATGAAAGAGAGAGAGAGGTCATTTGTAAAGATTATTTGTGTATTTGTTCCTGACTTGTACATTGAAACATTTCTTTCAGTGATCCAGTTACTAAATTATGTCACACGATGCTCACTGTCGTATGTGAATCCTGAATCACTCACTTTCTATGATTTGGCAGTTGCTAATAAATGCCATTGGTCTGTTATGGCAACCCACCTTGTGTGCCGCAGGTCATTGGAGGAAGGTCTTTATGTGGCAGAAGACCGGGCACTTGGTTGCTAGAGACGTTCCTCACCCCTCACCTGTCATGCATCAAGATGTTTCACATGAGAAGAGTTCTAAGCCGGGGTGATGTTTTTGCAAAGAGATGTTCTTCAACATGCTTATTCCACTCAAATGTAATGGATGAAAATCACAAGTACAAAAGTAATAAAAAATCGATCTGACAAGGATGGTAAAATCGAGTAATAATCAAATTCACAAAGCAGGTTATCTAGAAAATAGCTGTTCATGTGAGTTTGAAAGAGAAAAAAAATGAGTCGAGCATGCGCACGAAGAGGAGGAAGATTTTTGAATTTGGGGTAACAATTATAGGATTTCAGTTTTGCCACAATGATTGTTAATAATCTAAGTTCTATTTACTTTCCTACCTCAATACTTATTCACATGTAGGTGGTCTATCGCGAGATATCGATATAGATTTTTGGAAGTATACTGAAGTGTCTACCCAAACATGACACTTTCAAGGCAACCTTACTAAAGAGGTCGCTTTCTCAAGGAGACTCCTATCAAGATATCCCACGGTCCTCTAGGTGTCATCTCCTATTTCATGATGCCCAGTCGAACCAAACTCATTAAGATCTATTATAGCCAATGGTGTTCTCATGAGATTTTAAACTACTTTCGTGAGCAACCCCTCATGTCTCAATTTTTTATAAGTCAGAGATTTGGGTTCACCTTTTGGATCTTCCCCACGTCCGGTAAGATATGAAGGTGCATAGTAGTGTCACAAACGTGTATGCACGATAAATCTAGATCATGAAACAAACATATCATGCAATATAAAAAGGTAAATAGACTTGTAAAAAATATGTCAAAAAATAGAGATAGAGTTACAACTGAAAAACATTGAATTAAGCATCCTACAACTCAAGACAGAGAGAAAGGAGAAGAGGAAGTTTAGCCAAGGTTGTTACTAGTATTTTCGGGAGAACTCCAAGCTCCAAGGGTGGACAGATGGCTTCGACGGCTCCTTGGACAGCACTCCTAAGGTTTCTTGATTAAGGGGAAAACTCTCCTCTTGGTTTTAGGAGCCTTCTTGGGCTTTTTATAGCCCTTAAAACTGACCAAAACGGTTAGAAATTCCATAACTATACGGGTTCTAATATTGCACCATGGTTGGGGCGTGTCATGCCAACAACTGGGTCAAGGGCTGAACACTGTCGTGCCACGGGGCACGACCAAATTGTGTCCATCGTTGTGATGAGGAGCATGTCCATGCTAGGGTACGACCAAGGCATTGCTGCAATGAAGGCCACGGTCGTGCCAAGGGGCATGACCTAGCCGTGTTGCACACTTTGTAGAGAAACCCGGGTGTGTCAGGGGGCATGGCCTGACATATAGATTCCGATTGCGACTGGAAGGGCCACGATCATGCTAGGGGGCACAATTGTGCTAGGGGCACAACCACCCCTTATCAAGTGTTAAAAGTATCATAGATGTGTCAGGCAACACGGCCTGACATGTAGATTCCTATTGCGGCTGGAAGGGGCATGATTGTGCATGCTAGGAGGCACAGTCATGCTAAGGGGCACAACCACCCCTTGTCAAGTGTTGAAAGTATCATTTTCACTCTGTTCTTCGTTTAACTTCAATCAAAAAACATGGTTGCATCATGGAACATGACCAGAGCATGTTCCTCAATTTGAATTCATGTTCCAATGCTTTTATGCTCCATTTTCGTGTCCTATTAGTGGGGGGAAAAAAACAAACGCAAGTACACAAAATATGCTAGATGACACAACATACATGCAAAAGCATACTAAAACCAAAGTACACACATCAAGATGCAATAAAGGCACTCGAAGAAGATACTATAGACTTCAAAGGATGTTCTGCAAGTGCGAGGGTTTTAAAATCATGGTGGCAGCAGTATCATCACTTTGCTGAAGCCCAAGTTGAGCTAACATTAAACAAATACCGATTGCTAATATGTAAAGACAACAAAAGTGATCTGAAAAGTATCAACTGAAAGATCTCACCAATTCTCATAATGAATTTTCTTTTCTTTTCTAGGTTCTCTTTAAAGCCTATAGTAAAACATGCATAGATACAAATGTCACCCACATTGAATAATGACTATTTACAAGCATTTGTTCTCAAAATTTTATAGTTTTCTTTCATCTTCTGCAATGCTCCTCAATGTCAGTAGACACATCCACATCTGTAGTTGTTTGTACAACTGATGAAGCTATTGGTCGCTTTGATAAGACAAAGTTTCCTGCAAGATCTTCATAGCAATGTAAGTTTTCATCGTTGTAGCACACAAGTCCACAGGAATCTGAACTATCTGCCCGCATGTCAACCCCCATGTACGTGAGGTGATCCATGATGCTGTTCCCGGTTACAGACCTTCAATGGGAAAGATGAATGGAGCATGCCTCAGCCAAGAAATCAAACTGAACCAAGATGGCAATATCAAAATAGTATCGCATACCTGCTGCAGGAAGGATCTTCGCCAGATTCATCACAAATCTTCTCAACCATATAAACAAAAGTACTACTCACTTTGCTGTTATGGATCCATACCTGATAAAAATTCACAAAACATGAATTGAAATGTAGGTCAAAGTATGTTAGTCATAACACATTTCTCGTATCAACATTGGAAAGGAATTGAATAACTACTCATTTGAATTTTCTTACCTCTCTCGGAAAGTGATGGTATGTCTTATGGGGAAAGTAAGAATAGTATGGAGGTAAATGTGGCACAATATCATGCCCATTGGTAACGCGAACTGTGTGGCGTACATGTTTGCTGAAATATGAAGCAAAAGCAGCATTGCCAACCCGAGGTTGTCCGAATGTCATAAGTTGAACATTGTGTATTCCAAAATTAATCTATGAGAAAGATACCTCTTCTTAGAACAAACCCATTTAAAAGACATATCTGTATATATATATATAATGAAATGGAAATCAAACTACCAAAAACATATTTTAACAGTGACAGTAAATGTCTAAACAGAGTTGAAAGAAAAACATTGCTTCGAGGTTCAAAATTTCATACTCCTTCACAATTTAAAATTTCATACACTTTCAAGATTTTAAAATTCGTACACTCCAACGATGAAAATTTTATATACTCCAACATCTAAAATTCAGTACACCCCTTCAATGTTTAAAATTTCATACACTCCTTCAATGTTTAAAATTTCATTCCAAGATGGAGTTTCCGTCTCTTAGTGAAATGAAGTAGTACTGGTGTCGAGTTAGTGTTCCCACACATGTTGCCCGTAGCACCAATGAGTATGAAAAGAGATGAGGAGATTGGAATTGAGAAGGATAAAAAGAAGAAATACAAGAGGAAGAAGAGGAGCTGGCTTACAATTTACCTCTCATTGAAACAATGTATCATCCACCGAAATAAAGAACCCAAAACAAAGGGCCGGAACCCATGCACACAAAGCCCTCTCACTACCAATCATCTTGCAAATAGTCTCTAGTGGAGGCTCAAGAAACTAAGAGTGAGGCTCGCCCTTCTTAATTTTGCACTGTGTCTCCCATCACAACTCCAAGATGCTTACCCTTCTCCTCAATTCTGCGCCGTGTTTCCCATCACAACTCCAATGGCCGTAAGTTGATTTGCATATCATCTTGTGGTAATATTTGAAACTTGAAATACACAACTTGGGTTGTCTCAAAGCTACACATGGGATAAATTTGTGATTTTCGCTGGGCAAGCTAATTTGTAAAGCAATTTGTGCTATGAAAATGGCATATAAGACGTTGCATTGCAAATTAACTTGCAGCAAGATTCAGACCACAAAGTTAATTTTGCACCTGAAAGTACAAAATGTTTAACTTAGGATGTCTTACACTATTGAAAAATTTATTGGTTTTTATATTGCAAATCAGTTTGCAACTATTATGGAAAAAAAAAAATCTATGGTTGCTTTGTGGTAAGGGTGTGTTTTGTTAAATACCAACTATGAAGGGTGGTTTTTGGTAAAATGCTGAATGTAATATTTAATAAGAGTGAACTAAATGCAACAGTAGTACAGTGTAGAATAATAAATGCATAAAACTATACAAGAAATGTAGGAACTTACAGTCAGATCAATTGCACAGAATGAAGCAATAGCTCCTCCCATTGAATGCCCAGTTGCGATGACAGGAATATCCCCGTATAATTCCTTAGCCCTTTGAACTGCGCTAACAATGCCAGGACGAAGGGTTGTGTTATGGTAAGCAGCATAAAAGCCATGGTGCACCTTTAGTTACACAAAAAATATATGATTAGAAATTATTAGTACACATTTACAAGTAGAAACTTTAAAAGTCTTCCTTATTCTTTGACACAAAATCTTAATTATCTTAAAATACCATAGCATCAGGCATGTCTGGATAATTCAGATCTAGCTGTTTCCACAGGAGGTCTTCGATCCAGTTGCGAATGCTAGTATAGTAATAAAATTCGTCAAAATACAAGGGAATTCAGAAGTAAAATACACTTGCTATGACAAACAACTTGACTATGCAAGAAAAAAAATCAGAATCTCAGAAGGTAGAACTCTGAGGGTATGTTTGGTTCAAGGTTATTATTGATAACCTTGGTTATCCATGCAAGGTTATCAACAAAAATCTTGTTTGGTTTAGGTAATCAACGATTCCCGAGTCATGATGTATGCCCGACACGTCAGCAATTTGGGCATGCAACCAGGAATCGGATAACCTCATAGAAGTAAGGTTTTTCTTGATTCCGGAGTTA
>JBAMIE010000114.1:9010531-9037070 GCA_037177295.1 Kaempferia parviflora
ATAAACATAAGTTAGATCACTTTAAAGGGTCGGATTGTATTTACATGTTCAACTTACAAATAAACCCACCTAATATGGAAAATAAAATCCAACAAAATCAACACAATCTACTTCAAGATTAATCGATGGAGCAAGACCCGGATTACAAAATTAAAAAATAAAGAAAATAAAAAAGCAAAACGAAAGCAAAGTGAACATCACTCTCGCAGTCTCACTCACATCATGTCCTTTCTATTGGCACACTAAACATGCACAGATGCACTTGCTATTATCCTCCAGTGCCCTCTTTAATGGGTCAGATTATCTATCTAATGCCAACACATGATCCATATGCTCAAGTAGAATTAAGTTTTTTTTTTAAAAAAAAATTGAATTAAGTTAAATGAATGTGTTTCTTTTTGTTCACTGTGTAGGCAGGAAGGAAGAGGTTTGAGTGCCACAAACAAAGATATTCTCAATTGATGATGACTACATCACTATAACACAGCAGTCTATATAATTTCGGCCTATTTCTGGCACTAAAATGAGCACGATGAATGGCTCAACGCTAGACTATATCGTTAGCTCAGTGCTGATGGACTCGACACTGTTCTTGAGGTGTCCGGCCAAAGATGAATTGAAGGTGCTCGACGCATTGCATCCTCCACTGTCATTCTCCGATGATATTTTGGTGGAGTAAGGCATGCCACTGATCAGCCTGCAAAAGGAACAACAAGACACTAAACAACACTAGTAATCGAAAAGCTTTACATGAACATCACAAACTCACCTCTCTTTTCTCTTTTCCAAGAATCGCGCTAAGGATGCCTTCCGAGCTTGAGGAATGGCTGCCGGAAATCGATAGCCAAAGTTAGTCGAAAGATGGAACTAGAGCTTAAAGGATTCAGTTATTAGAAGTTGATGGTCACCTCCTGGAGCGACCGGTTTAAGAACGGATGCTTCGTTTGGCCCTCGATTTGCCAAAGATGACATTATTGATTGAGCCTGAAAAAAAAGGTACTTTTGAGAAATTAAACACTAGTGATTAACCATATCTATGCGAAGAAGATGAAAGAATACATACCTTGTCTGATGGAACATCATCAAACACATGCACACAGCCGCCGTAGAACACCGTCAACTGAGATGTCCTGTGGTTTTTCTTGGCTTTGTTCCTGAAGTGAAGGATGAACAATTACTGACTGTCTTACTGATATCTGAATTAATTAACTTTCTGAACAGAGTGTTTACCTGTGACCCAAGGATCCAATAAAGGGGAATAATTGTGATGATAAACTAGCAGCGGAATTGTGAGGATTCTGAGCCTTGAAGTAAGGATTCTGAGACAAATGAAAATATGAAGAAACAGATATAAAAGAGCACTGATCCATTTTGATGAAAGAGGAATTGCAAACCTACCTGAGGAGCTAAAGCAGGGTGGTGGGGAGCCATTAGCAGAGGTTGAGATCTCAAACAAGGGTGCTTGGGGAAAGCCTGGTTTCTTGGCCTCTCCTCTTGCGAAGCCTTGTAGAGCATGAACTGCTGCATGGCTGACGCCTTGTTTGAGAAAGGCCACTGTAGCGATGGACCTGCTAAAATAGCTTCGATTTGAAGGGGAGAAAGAAAGCAGGAACAAACAATCAATTGGGAGAAAGAATCGAGAGAGAAATAAAACGCTACAAAATCGAAGCTTTAGGGAAGAGCACCTGCGTCTTGGCGGATTCCACTGGCGTTTCCTTTGGCTGCATCAGGATGGAGAATTTTTGAGTGAATTTCTAAGAAATCCCTCTTCATTTTGCTCGATTCGATCAAAAGGAAGCCCTTTTTCCTCCTCCTCCTCCTTCTCCTCCTCTCTCTTCACCGAGATTCTTCTCTTGTCTGTGCATTTATTGCTCTTCTTCGACTCCTCCGGATTCGATCGAGCTGTTTCTTTGGGAGAGAAAGGAGAAGAAGATATAGGGGACGAGGAACCGGCTGGGGCCACCGGGCCGTGCCACCACGTGCGAGAATTCTCGGCGAGTGGGGTCCACCGGCGCATCCTATGGTGGAGGTCCGCGTGGGAAATAATTGGTCGATAGATTTGGGGGTACGGACGCGCATATTTTTCCCCCTTTTAAAATGTTATTCTTTTTGAGTAAAATAAAAATGCTTAAATACTCACAAATTAAGTAAAAATCATTTAAATAAACATATTAAAAATAGAATGGCATTATACAAATTCTATGAGAAAGGAAAAGGAGAACCACCTTATTTTTCAATAAAAAAATGCTTTGGAAATTTTAGTATCGAAATATATTATTAAGCTACATTTATTTGAATGAAAAATTAAAAAGAAAATGAAAAAAATCTCATAAATCATATTTAAAAAATAAATAGATACTATTAATTTCAATTTCCTTTCCCATTTTGAAACATTGCTCGTGGTCTCACTCCACCATCGATAATAATTAAGTCACATGCCTCTAAAAGGGGTAGAGGCCTATAGATATCTTTAGAGCGATAGGAAGACACCTTTAATTCTCAATTAAACCACATGACAACAAAAGGAGAAGAAAGATCGGAAGCATGTGATGGAGTTCTATAAATGAGACTCAACCCCACTAACATTGAAAAGTTAGCTCCATCCTTAAGTACATTATGATTTAGAGCACGAGTTCAAAAGAGCCCACAAAATATAAATCTCTAAGGCTATCAAAATTATATTACAAAATTGATTACTTTATTTGGTACAATTTTAAAGTTATAATGTAATATAACCTGAATTATAAAAGGGTAATGAAATTTTATAATATGAATTACATAACCAACAATATATAATCCAACTATATTCCAAACTTAATTATATTACAAACTTAATTACATTACCTCTAATTAAACATAAACATACATGCTATGCATAACGCTCAAGGGAAAACTCTCAAGTGAAAGATTACTATGTTATGCTTTAGATTATGACGATTTAAAGAAAATAACTAAATTGTCGGGGTAAAATGAAAATTTCCCACTACATTTTTCATTAATGCAGTTTGGGAGTCAAAATTACCAAAATACCCAAATTGAGCCGGGCCGGTGCACGGGTTGAAAAAGACTGTCCCAGTTGGTCCACTGGAGCCCAACTCGATAACCTTCCAATCGCTTTTCTCCGGCGAAAGTCGGTTACGTGCATGCAGCCGCCGGCGAGCGCGGAGTCAGCCTAAGGTGAAGCCGCCGCCGGTGACTGCGGCCGAGGAGAAAGCGGGGAGGGGAGTCGGTGGTGGCGATGGCATGGTTGACTATGCAGTGTAGTTGACCGATTAGATTAGGCGGTGTTGACGTTTGGTCTGTCATATTTGACTTTGTAGAAAGAGTGCTCGAGTTATTAAGATGGAGAAAACTCATCGAAATCACTGAGCTGTGGACGTTTGGTCCGTCAGTAATGATATCTTAAAAAAACTACTCAATAGTGTTCCTGTATCCATCCGTCTGCAGTTACAGTTCGAGTCAATCAGCGAGCTTGCAAATGGCATTTCCTCAACGTCACTGAAAATGGTCAACTGCCTTCACAACGATCTCACAACGATAGAGGATCTAGTTCGCAAATTTGTCTTCAAATTTCTCACACGATGCTCGTGTGCGCGTGTTCTTGGCGGGCCTCGTTCAGGCCCATGGGCTTAACTTTGATAATGAAGTCACGTTAACGTGACGTTACCATTACGTCACTATCACGTCACTGGAGATTTACCATCAATGCGACGGCGGTTACGTCCCCGGAGTAGACGACAAGAACATTAATGGGGAAAAGTTTCACTTTGCTCCTTCGTAATGTTTAAAATTTCCCACTGCATCTCCCATTTTTTTTTTCTTCAAATTAGCTAAGTTATAAAATAGCTATTTAATTTTTTTAATATATTTTAAAATTTATTTAATTGGTTAGCCAAGATATGATTTTTTTTTTTAATTTACATTATTGATGAATATGATTTTAATTTACATTATTTAATTGGTTAGCAAAGCATCTATATGAAAGTCTTATTTGAAAATTATATTAATCTGAGGGCCTTTTCGTGAAGAAAACGGCGAATTTAATTTCCCTCGTCTCCTCCTCTGCCTTCCTCCCAACCAAACACAAAACCGAGAGAGAGAGAGAGAGAGAGAGAGAGAGAGAGAGAGAATGGGGAATAGTTTGGGAGGGAGGAAGAAAATGGCGAAGGTGATGAAGGTGGACGGCAGCACCTTCAAGGTGAAGTCTCCGGCACAGGCCGCCGGCGTCCTCAGGGACTACCCCGCCCACGCCCTGCTGGACGCCGAAAAAGTCCACCGCCTCGGCCTTCGCGCTCGCTCCCTCGACCCCGACGCCCCGCTCAAGCCCGGCAAGCTCTACTTCCTAGTCGAGCTCCGCCCCCCGCGCCACCGGGCCGGCTCCGGCGGCATCCGCCGGGCCTGGTCAGGGGAGCTCGGCCAGTCGGGCGCCAGGGAGCGTCTCGAGAGCCTCCGCCTCTCCCGGCGGTCCGCGTCCGACGTGTCGAGCCTCCCCGGAATCGCCTGCGCGCCCGCCACGGCGACGGGGGCCAAGGACGACGGCACGTTGCGGATCAAGATGAGGCTGCCCAAGGCGCAGGTGGAGAAGCTCATCGAGGAGACTGCCGGCGACGCCGCGGAGGTGGCGCATAGGATCATGCAGCTTTGCGCGGTGGAAGACAAAGACGGCGCCGCTCGCCGTCCTGCTCTTCGGTCGGCGCAGCCGCCTGCGGCGCCGTCTTCTCTGTCGGCCGGTCGGAAGGAGGTGCGTCAGCGTCCGCATTACCTTTATAAATAAATAAATAAATTAATAAATAATTATCATTTTCATGCAAAAATGAAAAATCCATCTTGATAAATGATAAATCAACATCGATGCCTTTAAAACAATCTTTAAATCCCACATTAAAACTATTTTTTTTATTATTCTACTACATTAAATTAAACTAGTTGGACGATACGTTGAGGAGATCGATCGAGTTTGACACTTGAGAGGGTATTTACTGAAGGTAGCTAACTAGCTAGGTCAAAAGTTACTTGATGTCCTAATCAATGGCCTTGAGCCACCATGTGGAAGTTGCTTTAGGGGCCCTGCTAATAATTGTGTTGATCAAAGGAGCACACCATGTGAGCATATCGTGTGTTTGTTGCAAGATCAGAATCATGGACGTGGGGGCCAGTTTAAGTTGCATGGTTGTGTCAATAAGGACTGACCTCTCTCCTATGATTAGATCGAATCTTGGCTCGATTGATCGTTCGATCGATTGGATGATCCAATTTAGTGCTACTAATTTAGGTCTACTAGTTTTATTTAGACATTGAGTCCCACTCAAGGAGTACTTTTGCAATCTTAAACAAACAGTGATCTTATTTTTATTGTAGGAGTGGGTAGATGCTTCCAAAGTTGGAGATTCATAATCTATTCCGGAGAACTTACTTAATTATGCTAGTTTATTGACGGATATATATGAGTCTTCGCTAATTTCTTAAAGTAAATCTCATTTCTAACTACTAGTCTTGAGGCTACATATGTTACAGAAAGCGAGAAGATGTGGGTGGAACTCTATTATAAAGAGGTTTAGCATTTTCTAGCAATTTGGATTGGCGAAGAAGAAGAGGTTTAGCATTATCTTGGGTGAATGTCTAGGTGTTTTGAACTTGAATTGGGCGTGGAATGTTTTTAACTAGTTGAACTGGCGAGTCTAACTCGATACAATTCAGAGAACAATGTTTTAAAAATGAATTTTTATGTAGTTATTTATTGCTATTTAAAAAAAAAAAAAAAGATTTTCTGCCCCTTTTCTTAATTTGTTGCAGAAAAGAACAAGATTTCTTGCAACGCCACAGGAAATCATTGTGTGATTCGTCTTCCAAACCCCTGCAAAATTTGAAAGCGACATATTTATATATGTATTAGGGGGCGATCTGAAATATAGTTTAGTAGTGCCTTGTGATTTTAGCACAAGTTAAAAAAAAAAAAGAGAGAGAGAGAGAGAGAGAGGTGTCAGCATTTTTCATTTTTCTTTTCAGTAAATATAGATTTAGTAGTCGTTAGTTGTATTTAGCTAATTATTATGAGAAATGGCACTCCCTTGATTATGTTTGTAATTATATAATTTTTTTTATTTCTTTTCCTTCTCATGTGTTGTTTGGAGTACTTTAGTCCTGTTGTTTCTTGAGGTGCGTTGCGAGTGAATGGAACGCTACACGGCTACAGCACTGTAATTAGATTATGCTTAAGAAATAGATCTCTTAATTTTATTTTTTTGTCAACCTTTTAACTTGTTTTCTTTTCAATGTTGTGCTCGAGCATGTGCAATACTTTTCATACCCATTATTGAACCAATATTTTCATTTTGAGAATTTTTTGGAATTTGACTCGATTGGCAAGAATTGCCTCACAGAAACAGACAGAAGAAAAGGCAAAAGAAAAAAAAAAAAGGGAAAAAAACCAAAGAGAAGAAAAGCTAAACAGGACAAATCTAGCTGTCATCTAGTGATTAAATCCTAAATTCTAAATTTTAAATTTTAAACCCTAAATTCTAAACTCAAACCTAAATAAAATAATTACACACCCTAAATATTATATGTTATTTTTGTTTTTTTTTCTTGGGTTGGGTTAAGCCAATAAGATTTTATTTCTAGTATTCGAGCTTTCCATTTTTTTAAAAAAGATTTTACTTCTGAGTTTAGATTTTCCAATTGAGTTATAGTGTTCAAGTTAAAAAAAAATTTAAAATTTTACTTCTAGTGTTTAGGCTTTTCAATTGGGTTATAATATTCAAGTAAAAAAAATAAAATAATTTTTTTAGAGATTTACAGATATAATATATTATATTTAGGGTGCTTAATTTTTTTTTAAGTTTGGGTTTAAAATTTAGGATTTAGTATTTAGGATATAGTATTTAAGGTGCATATTTTTTTAATTTAAGATCTAAAATTTAAGATATAATATATGCAAGTGGTAGGATTTAAGCAATTAAGAATTTTAAAAAATCAAAATCAAAATTAAAAAAAAATTCATATCCTGCACATGTACAGTTTGCACACTGTGCAATGCATATTTATATACACACACTACAATATTTAAGACTTTCAGGAAACATCATAATGCTTAGATTTTGGTGTTAAATTTATTAAGATTAATTATAGAAAGGACAAGAAAATGATTATGGATTTAAGATTATAATTTAAAATATTGTAAAGAGCTTTAAATGTTGCGATCAATATGTTAATTTAGACAATGCGATAAGCTATATATACTACGTAAATACCGTAAGGGATATTATTTTAAAGTGCAACGGCAAAGGAAGCATGTGGTAGGTATGCGAGAAATAAATATGATGATGATCTTGAGATGAATTCCATCCCGTGATTTTATGATACGGCAATTCTTTAAATTGTAGTGATCGAGGATGATGGTTCGTGGCAGATGCTCAAAGAGATGCCAAGCAGAAAGAGCAGGTAACAATGGGTCACGTCGTAGCAGTAGGTATATAATTATGGGTCACGGTATTGGTCCACTCTAGTCGGTAGATGAAGAAATTTGCTCTTTTTTTCTTCAAAACAATAATAATAAACATTCAAGCGCATTTTCATAAATAAATAAAATAAAAAATGCATGGAAAGGAGGGGAAAGAAAAAATAAAGCGACGAAAAGAGAATATTTTTTTATTTATTTTGCCTAGTTGAAATATAGAAACAAGAGAAAGGAAGAACATGGCAAAAGTAAGCCACTCAATTCGTTTTTCTCTGCTAATTATCATATCACTCGAGTAAAAGAAAAGGAAGAAAAGATGGAACTATCTTTGTGCGAAATTAAGGTTTTCAAGAATCTAAAAAACAGCTTTAAGCAGCACAAGCAACTACTACACAAGCTAATTACTAACATCTTGGAAACGCGCAGCAGAGCTGAACCCAAAATAGATCAACTTAGCGGGTTATTCCTCAAACTCGTGCATATGATCCAGAAGATAGTTGGCGGCGAGCTCCTCGTTATTGTCGCAAGCAAAGAACGCCTGCAACACAGCATCGCGACTGAAGCCCAATGACTCAAGCTGAGAAAATAAGGATGGATCAAGTTAGTAACACAGGTTATCGAAATGGAAAACACGGATATGGTACTGGTTCTAGTTTCAAATAATACCAGATATGGTACTGGATCTAGTTTCTCCATATATCCATTAATAAATCCTAGTAACCACTGAGAGTTGTACATGAACTAAACTACAATTGGAATTTGAATAATCACAATGTATAGAGGATATGAATATATCTTGATTTCTCTAAACCTGCATCATTACTATTTGTTTTTGTAAGTGCTTTCGTAGGTGCTCTCTCTTTTCCTACCCTCTCTTTTTATAGAGTGTCATCTTCACGACCATTCGACATAATATTAAATCTAAATAGGTTACAAACATGGTTTAAAATTTCAAGCTGTATCAGAGTTTCAGTCTGACCAGACCGATACGGTTTCGATATCGTATCATGTCATGTTGATATCGTTTCGGTTTTGTTTTAAATATAAAATATATTAATAAAAACAAGAAATTTAACTTAAATATTTACAAAATAAAAAAAATTAAAAAACAATGTATGATAAATAAATAAATTTTATTATATATTTTAAGAATTAAAATAAATAATATATATAAAATAGTTTTATTAGGGTTTAATAAAGTCTATTTAGATTTGTTGAAATAGTAAACTAAATTTTTTTTTTTGCATATAAATGAATATTATTCATTCATTAACTCTGAGGTTTTGTGATTCCGAGAATGTTACATTACTGGAATCATTAATTACTTAAACCAAACAAGGTTATCCTTGATAACCTACCAAGGTTATTATCGATAACCCCCAACCAAATACGCCCTAAGAGTATATTCCTAGAGCATATTCTTAGCATCTAGTCATGACTCATGAAGAATTACTTAAATGCCTTTTAAAGAGTTTTGTATGTGTCTCTTAAAGTGTCTCTTTGTATGTATAAATATGCCCTTATAGTTAACATTTGAGAATCAATCTAGTAGATTAAGAGCAAGTGTTATTGAGTTCTCCTTCATTCTCTTCCTCTCTAAAAAGTTCCTCATCTTCATTCTTTCCAACAAGATTATCCTTCTATAGTTGAGAGTTAATTGAAATAATTAAATTAAGTTTTAATTAAACATTAAGACACGGGCACGCAATCTAACTCACCCGACCTCTCTAGTGATTTAATTAATTATACTTTTAGAATTAAAATAAATAAAATATATAGTTAATTAAAATTATCCCTATCATAGGAGTTAATTAAGAAAATCAACTTAACATTATAATCAAAACCCCTGGTTCGGTCGCAGGAGTTGCATGATTCCTCCATGGTATTTTAAAAATATAAAATATAATAATTAAAAATAATATATTTAAAAAATATTTAAAAAAAAAGATAAAAAATGGAGATAAAAAATAATAAAAAATTATTATATATTTTCAGAATTAAAATAAAAAATATATATATAATTAATTAGATAATTTTATTAGGGTTTAATTAATCCTTTTTGAATTATCCCTATCATAGCTAGGAGTTGATTGAGATAATAAACAAAGTTCTTAATTTTAATTAAAAAAATCCTCCCGCTCGTGCGACCCCTTCGGCGCAGCCATTGGGGGCGATGTCTTCACAACTGTCGCTAGGCTGGTGCAGGTCGTGCCGATGCCGGTCCGCAAGCGGAATGAAATGTTTCGCCCGTTTTGACCGGCTCCACATGATATTTTAATCCATGGTTACAAATACGAAAATGTTGCACGCACAAAGTATCAATCTTCACCAAATAAGAGTTTCTAATGGGTTGACCAAGTTGTCTGAACACCACTGACCATCGACTTTTTAAAAGCTTTGGAAATTATATTTTTTCTTAGAAACTGAGAAATATTTCATTTAAGCTATTGAGCAGAGAACAATTCATACCAACACTTCTCTCCTGTTCGCGGAATGCTAATACAGAGCTCAACCTTGTATTGTCTCTTAGAAAGATAAACATGGAACAGGCACAGCTAAAAAGATTTACTAAGGAGCAGGTACATAATAGGTAAAACAAACAGGAAAAAATGTGTCAGATATAAAGAAGACCAACTTACACGTTCAATGGCTTCACGCTCCTCAGGAGTGACGAGAGGAAGGGCTTCTGGCATTCCAGCATCCAATTGACCGAGAAGATTTCTATTTTCCAGTGATTAATAAAAGTAAGAAAATTTGATATGCATACTTGAAACGAGGTGAACAAAATGAAGTTAATTTTCCTCACCCCTCAGCCTCAGTACCCTCAGAAGGTTGGTTTAATAATCGAAGGAACTCTCCTTGATGTTCCTGAAAGAGCCTCATAAACTGAGGATTTTGTTTCCCCAATTCTTGCAGCATGGGCTGAAAACAAGATATTATTTGATAGAGAAAAAAACATGAAAAAAAAGACATGCTAGATGGAAGCAATGAAAGAACCTGTAAGATTTGTGGATTTGCCTGGATCAAAGCCTGCAAAGCTTGGAACTGTAAAATAAAATAAGACAATAAGTTAAAATTCCAGTTCAAATGTTTTAATTTGTTGCATAAGACAAACTACAGGCACCTGTGGATTATCCCTCAAAAAATCAAGGCTGCCCCCTCCAGCATTTGATCCAAAATTGGGAAAGCCCTATGAATTGTGGATAATAGCGATGTCCACTTATTGTACATATAAATAGTAGAATGGACTGAAGCGCATATGCCGTGGTTACCTGGGGAAAGAGGTCCAAAGGATTAGAATTAGGACCACTAGAAGGAACAGAAGGCTGAACTGCTGGCCGAGCTTCCACTGTAGAACTGAGAGTTTGCCCGCTAGGAGGTGCCTGTGCAACGGTTGAGGCTTCGGCATTCTCAGGAATACCCTGACCCTGACACATAATAAAACATAGTTTGCATAACAAAAAAAAAAAAAAAAGATTATGGGACAATCATGTCTAGATATCTGCAGGGGGGAAACTATAAAAAAAGTTGGTCTTATTGCCAGATATAAGTTATACTCAATGTTATTGTACAATGTGATAACAAGAGAGACATAGGTGGATCTTACAGAGTATAGATATTCAACTGCACGCTCAGGATTGTTATATGCAGCACGCAAGGCACGAATAACAGTGTTCCTCTCCCAAGCCCCCCCACCTATGTCAAGAATTTGTTTGATGGTTTGCTCCAAGTTGCCACCAGCAACAAGATTTGATGCAGCTTGACTGTAAGGATCACCTTCAGTGCTGTTTAACCATATACACAAATAAAGGATAAGAATTGGAGAACATAAAGGTTTATTATTTTATGATATTAAACTGGGTTGATAGACTAATACAAATATTAACACAAAGAGATACTTAAGTAATAAATAATTAGGAGAAAAAGTTGCACATATGACCTAATTGTAAGTAAGTTATCAAGAGATAGAAATATGGCAAACTAAGAGTTATTTCATGGAAAACGTTTTTAGAAGGAAAATTTTCTAGAATAAACAAATTACAGTATCTGTTTAGTGACAAGCATGGTGCAACTAATGAGTTCATTCAGGCTCAGTATTCTTTCAAATAGTTGTGTCTTTCCACAAGTCTCTCATGACAATACCCAAACAACATTTTGGCGTTGGTAATGGTAGGTAGGAAGTTGACATTTTGGAACCATTGTTCTCCTGTCATCAAGTCATAAACTTACTTCACCTTACACCCTTCCAGCATTAGGCTAGCATCAAGCAAACGTGCACTGTTTTTGGTGAATATTCTCCTGACCCTAATCAATAAGACTCCATTAAGAGACCCCCTTTTCAGAATCCAAAAACTACATTTATTT
Organism: Kaempferia parviflora; assembly: GCA_037177295.1. Taxonomy (NCBI): domain Eukaryota; kingdom Viridiplantae; phylum Streptophyta; class Magnoliopsida; order Zingiberales; family Zingiberaceae; genus Kaempferia; species Kaempferia parviflora. Next base: position 9,022,353 of record JBAMIE010000114.1, read on the forward strand.
TTCTATATCTCTAGTATAATAGGATAATAAACAAATTTTACATTTACATAAATTGATTTCCTTAGTTTGGTTTTGGACCAACAGTTAGGTAGAGTCACATCACTTTATTAAAATTTCTACCTATGCATTATTTTTTTTTATGTTAACATATTTTGTTTTCATTATTTTTGTTTTGTTTCAACCTTTCAATTTTCCTTCTACTCTTATTTGTTTTCATGTTTAATTTGAAATATATATTGGGATATGATGTCAGCATTATTCCTGATTGATTGATCAGAGACAAACTAAAACCTAATGGCTGAAACGATTCAACCAAACAGGACAAGAAATGGCATAGGAACTAGGAAGTGTCTTGCCTTGGGAATATTTCCTAAAAGAGAAAAATCATTTTCCATATAGTTATGGTTATATATTAAGTTTATTTAATGATTTTATGGGGGGATTTTCTGCTTGAGAGAACACCAAAAAATGTGCAAGAGAAAGAACTCAGAAACTATTTTAATAAGTAAATGGGTCCTAAAAGATTATAATGTAAATAATGAAACAAAGTAAAGAACCCAAGATTATTTTTTATGATGAAATCATTTTTGGCCCTTTTCTTTCCTTTCTTATTTTGCGCTTTACTTGATTGCAAGATGATAACATATTTTAAGTCATTTATCAATAGTGTGAAGCAACCAAGTAAAATCACAGGCAGAGAAGCACACAACACAAAGAAGTCAAGAGTTTTTTTCTAGAAACATTTCCATCACCTAGTGTGCAACATTTAAAATTTGATGCCTAAAAGGGTACTAGGGTAGCACAATCTATTAATATATAGTAAAATACAGAGGAAAACATTACTCTCTCCCTTGATTTTGCTGTTCTTAAATTTACACTTTAAATACACATGCAATATACAGTTCAAGCATAGTTCACGGAACACAATTAATGCAATTTTAATTAGCGAAATTTTTTGAATCCACTACTTCGCAGATCCCAAATTAATGCAGTTTGAAATTGCCTTTCTCATCTCTAAATTTGTTATAAATATCTTCATTCAACAAAAGAAAATACACTTTTGGCAATTAGTGCCAGATTTTATATACAAAATTTGACTAGTGATCCCTTTTTTCAAAGAAAACATAGTATACAATTTTCTTTCTTTTTTTTAAAAAAAACAAATTGAATGATTAACTCCAATTACCAAACATTATTTTTTAAGTCATGTTTAGCTTTTAGTATTATTTTTTTTTCACAGATAACCAAAGTTGCTTAGGAATTTGGTAGGTTATATGTTGATTCCAACAAAAACTATATATTTAATCTGTTTTAAAAATTAATTTAAAATTTTAAACAAACCAAGCATTGACGAGTTATAGAATTAGTTACATTAGTATGAATAGAGAAAAGGAGGCTCACGGGTTGCTAGCTATTGAGGCTGCTGTAGTAGCGGCAGTTGGGGTCGTTGTATCTATGGGCGCTCTGCATAATAAAGCAAAAGAGTGTCATCAAAATCAATAAATATAGAAAATGGAATAAATATTATAACAGGACTATCAAAAGAGACCTACATTGATAATGTGGTTGCAGATGCTTGAGATGGAACAGATGCTGGAACAGAAGGGACTGCTGCAGCAGTATTAGTTGGTGGAGCCTACAAAAGGAAAAACATGAATATTTACATTATAAAATAATGAAACATTCATTTCAAGCATAAGTGTGACGCTGTAACTCGCATTTAGAAGACATAATTAGTGGAAACATCTGCAGCATTTTTATCAAACCAATGCGACCAATCATAGTTCAACACTAACCATAATTAAGAAAGACCAAGTAAAATGCACAAGAGATCACTGAATTGCTAAATCAAACTTCATCTAAATATCAGAGTCAAAGTTTGAGATAAATGAGATGATCTATGTAATAACCAATAACTCAATCAATTGCAAATTGATAATCTAGTCATTGGCTTATAGTATATTGACCTAACATTGGAGTGTTGATGCCATTTCACAACAATCTACAATGGCTTAATTAGTTTTCCAACAAGGATTTCTACATTAATCCTGTAGACAAAATAGTTCTAAAACATCATATACCCATGTGTATGTTAGCCAAAAATATTATAGATTGAAGTGTCTATATTCGACTTAAAAAAAAACTTGCATTCAAATTGCTTGGTAAGCATCATAAGTTACGCTAGGTACTTTTGAATGTTAAATCAACTACAAATGGAGTAAGGAGTGGGCCATCTAGACCAAAGTGAACCACACTGCATGAATTGCAGCAAGAATACAGATAGATGATTAAAACCAGCTAGCCAGAACCATCTGCTGTTGCCAAATCAAGTTTATGATACTAATCAAAACAGCTAGTTAAGGAATATATTGATGGCCTATTGTCCTTACATGTGTATATACCGGAAAGTATTCAAATGGTGCATACAATAACAGAACAAAGATATAAACACAAATAGTGTTAGAGAATTTCATAAATGACACATTAATCAAATATAGTATTACCTGACTTAAAGGTGCCTTTGCAGTCATTGTTCCACTAGATGAACCCTTAGTCTGTAAGGAAAAAAAAGATGTATGTTCATAAAAACCAAAATTGCACTCTTTATCTTGCAGGCACCATAGTTTATGATCTCTATTATTTACGGTTTTTAGTTTGCTTCGTGGTTATGATTTTAAACAAAGACAGACATTGAATATGTGCATATAAAAAAAAAATATTTGAGTGCATAAGGATAGAAATAACCATTAAAATGAAATTATTCAAATCAGTTAATAAAGTTTACAAGAATCAGGAAACAGTTGCTGCAACACATATTAGTGAAACTATAGTTAACATGAATGCTTACACAAAAGGTGTTGCAATCATACAACACCAATTAATAAGGTTGCAATAACTATTTGCACCAATTGATGAAAGACATAAAATGATCTCCAGATAGAAGCCTATAATTTGAAATGACCAGGTTGTAATGTATATGTTAATAATTTTATACAATCAACATATAATAATCATAAAAAACTGTCTTATGCAAACAATATAAGATAAATTGGGGAAGTTGCATTACATATTAATAAATTATACTGAGGTCTACTTTCCATGAAGATAGAATAGTAAGAGATCCGCATACTAGGGAGAAGTCCACGGATCTTCCTACTATTGGTGCCAGAAGCAAAACCTTGAAATGAGACATTAAAAATGCTTTTTGGTATTAAATATCAATAGGTCAATTTTTCACTCCTGGTCGTGACTATACACCACTAAGTAAAGAAAGAGAAAATGATTACACATCACATGAAAGTATTTTCAAAAATTGTCGTGTGCTAAATAGCTGGACAATGTGACATCGGAAGTGGCAAAATGATAAGAAGTGCAAGAAATGCAAATTAAAATGGACTTAAGCACGGATCAAGGTAATCTATATCAAGAGTTGAGGTTTACTATTGTGCAGAAATATTAAAAAAAAAACAGTTTTTATGTTCTTAAAAATAGTACATTGGTTCAAGGATTTAAGCATCTATATCACAACCAATGTGCTAAATAGAGCTTAGGATTCACCACATGAGGGAAATAACAGATGCAGCCAAGCACAACATAAGTTTCACATAAATTGGTGAGTCCATGTAAGATGCAATTCCCTACCCATTTTGTCAGAGATTAAAAACCATACAATTGTAAAGAAGTAAATCTTTGTTTCCATCCCTTAGATTCTACTTATGATAAAGCAGATCAAGTTTTCTTTTATTTCATCATTCATAAAAAGCAAGCAACATTTTTAGCACTAACTTATCAATCCTTGGACTAAATGAACAAATAAACTCAACATCCAGTGACTAATTCAGTGACAAGACATATTAATCATCATAAAAGTCTAATGATGGAGGCATGTACCTTGCTCAGCATTATAACAAGAAAGCTATTATCAGATACTTTGTTATCTGCCAATGTAGTATCATCTTTTAGGATTTTTCCTTGATGTATAAGCATCTGCTGTCCAGCTGGATAAACAGATTCTCCTTGAGATGTCTCAATACTTTTTTTAACATCAACAACCTGAAAAGCAACTAAACAATCAGATAGGGATAATCTATTCAGATCATAATCAAATTATAATAATCAGCATTTACAACTGCAAAGAGTGTGGGGGAAGAGAGCTTGGAATGTGTGAAACAGGGGCATGCTAAGGGTTTTTATATTGACCTGGAAATCATGGTTTTCAGATGTAAACTGGAATCAGAAAAAGGCTACAGAGACCTCACATTTCAATGTGTCTTTTCCAGATTGGTGAATTAATCCATTGCACTGAATGCTCTAGTAAGGAAAGACATGTGAGGAGGGCATTGAAATTTTATGGCAGGCAACAAATATATGTAGGAGTTAGAAGAAATATAGTAAATAATAAATAGAACATAGAAGTATAGGACTATGAGATTATGGAGTTACTGCAGTGGACAGATACTGCCTTTCCTTTTCCTACCCTTCTTATTTATGAATTGAGATACTACAATACTGACAATTGTCAAATGTAATAATTCAAAAATGCATTCGCCACTTCTTGTCCAGATGAAGGGTTACTAGCTTTCTGCTGTCTATTCTCCCTTTCTTCCATCCTCTTGTTCAATATTTATAGCTAAACAATTAGCCTACTGGAAATAGTTAGGACTAACGCAACTTGATAATCACGACAATGATGAGTTAAACAATTAGGTAAATGAACCACAATTAACCGAATACAATGTGGTTCAATTTACTCCAGCCAATTTCAATTTGTTTTATATTGAAAGCCAATAGATCAAACTTAAAACCTTATTGAATATCTGGAAAAGGAACCAGTCAATACTAAATTATACTATATAGAACAACTTCTAACTTTAGGCAAATTGTTTAAGTTAGCACATTTAGAAGAATGATTTCTGATTATTAGAGAAATTATACAAATGTAGCCTTTTAGGAGGTAGGATGGGCATTATGTCAAGTCTCTCGGTAAGTATAACTCATTGAACCATGTATAACCTATTTGATATTTTATAGTTGCTTATTTGCATTGACTATAACTATTTGCTATTTTATAGTTTGCTTAATTGCATTGACTATAAATGAATATATTAGGCTAAAATATATATTTAACATAGTGAAAATTTATATTATATGGATATTACTAGCTATGTAGCCCTTCATAAAGTTTAATGGTGGACTTGATTTATGTAATTGATCTCCAGTAGTTGTGGATCTAAAGTTGTTAAGTTGGTGGTCAGGACCTTAGGATCTTACAATCCAAAATTGGCTCGATGATTCAAAAGTCAATAGGATTTCACAGTGCTAGGATTTAATTCGTCTCTATTGTCATGACCATACCCAAAAACATCTTGATCCGCACAATGTATTAAAATAGCAAACTTATATTCATATAGATAATTTAAAATTTGAGGTGAGGATCTCACGAGCCTACAATAACCATCACCAAGTAAGATCTCTTTCCACAAAATCATGCCTTAAAAAAAATTAAAATAAACTACATTCAGATTGTCATTTCAATATATGGTATTTGATAAAAGATTGATATCTTTTTCAAACCATAATCCAAAAAACAATTGGAATTATGTTAGAAGTCTCTTAACTTCCAAGTAGTAAACAATTTTGTCATCTTTTCATTTTATAAAGTTAGCTAAACCGAAATTGTTTTGGAATATCAAACATCATGGTTAAATGTTGAAATTATGCGACATTTAACTAACTTTCAATCTCCTACAATCATATTACATTGTTCATGCTTTTTCCACAAGAAAAATATGCTTTATGATATACAAATCTTGCAATGTTTCCAATGATACCATATACTGAAAGTTAATATCTCTGTATAATTTTCAATTTTCAAAAAGAATAGTGGAATTGCGGGAAATTATGATCCCATGCTCTGCTCGTGTGATTTCATTCAATGAACCTTATGTCACTCCTGGGAAGAATTAATTGATTGTTCTTGTAATATACCATCCTCAGCAAACAAAATATCTAAATAGAATATAACCAAGTCCGCTAGTAAACTTGTTGATTCATCTCTAACATGCAAGATCTCACAGTAATTTATGAGGGGTACATCTGAACTCAGTGTGCCAACGCATCAATTACTCCTTTTTTACATCAAAATTTGATCAAAATATTTCAAAATGTATAAGCACTACATTTTTATCTTGCACTCCTTCAAGGTTTTAGAAGTACCAATTTAATCCAATATATAAATGGTTCATATTTTTTTGATAACGGTTCATTATTTTGTTAGTCAATCATCAAAGTACTCTAACTAACAGCGCTCAAAAAATCAGCTAAAAGAGCAAATCAGAAATACCACATCCAATCCAGATACGTCTCAAAGTACCTGCACAACGAAGATGAGATACGACGGCACAAAATCCTTAATCATACATCGTTGTAATTCAACCAACAAGTGTTCTAACAAGAATAAACTGAAGCGAGCTGGTACCAGTAAGCTCAATACCGCCAGGTCATCCATACCCGCAGGCCGCAAGAGCTTATTATTTGAGACCGACGATAAAAGTGCACAAATGACTATGAATTCCAATCCGGCAATACAGTATAAGCGACATCATCTAACAGATGGAACTACGAACGAATAAATAAACAAACAAGTGCGGAGAAATCCCAGAAGGATCAAGAAACGTACCGTGTCGCCAGGGCTGGCGTCGATCTCGAAGCTGGTTCCCTTGAGAGTCTTCACGAAAAGCCTCATCTCTCTCTCCCTCTCCCTATCTATCACTTTCACCGGCGAAGTTTCCGATCAATGTTTCTGGACTCCTCCGATGACGATGGGGCGAGGTGCATTCGGGATGCCTTCTGCCGCAAGCTAAAGAACAGAGTGTGAGTGCATCGTCGGTGTATCAATTAATAAGGTTGTAATGATTATCTGTTTTGCTTAAGGTACGCAATACGGTTTGTTCGTCTTTTACAGGGTAAACAAATATGGGTCCCATTGCCGAGCGGGGCTGACATCCATCCAATGAGTTTGTATGATTGCTCGCGAACATCTAATCATCCAATGTAAATTTCGGTTTTTTTTCTGGAACGTTCGAAGGAATGGAAGAAGAAAACAGAATTCCTAAATAGGAAATGCTTAAAATTTACTAAAATACCATGTTTGGAAATATCCTTTTTCCACGTGGCAAAATGGGATGAATATCGAGATTTTCCACGCCCGTTCGATCTCATTTTGCTGGAAATTACAACTGTGCCACCGTCCTCTTCTCACCTTTTCCCATAGGCCTTGTTGAATGCCTCTCTCCCTCAATCAAAACCCTTTCCTTCTCCGCTTCGCATGGATCCCGCCTTATCCCACGGCCGAGCTACGGTAGACGGAGATGGCGGAGATAGCATCGGCGATGGAGGCGAACGTGTGGCTTGCTACCACGCCGGGGGACGGCGGTCCCAGCCGCTAAGGAGTGGAAGGGGCGTGGCTACCTCGAGAACCAGGAGGAAGGAGAGGGATGACGCCTCTTCCTCGTCGTCCTCGTATTCCTCTTCGTCGGCCTCGCGTTTCACGAGGAAGCGGTGTAAGATCAGAGGGGTGCGTTTGCGGAGCGGGGGAAGCCGTTGCCTTTTGGTGTTTCGCGGCAATGAGTGTCTGCAGGAACTTGCTCTTCCGCTAGGCATGTCCTTCGCTGCGGTTATTTCTCAGGTGCTTCGGTTTGTAAGGCTTCAAATTTTACTTATTTTATGTCAAGATTGGAAGAGAATACTGATGGAACGAAAGTGTGGCATCTCAGTCTACATTGTTTTATTGGTATCTTCTACTCGGATTTTTCACGAGTGGGCACTAGAACTTGAGTAGATAGAATCTAGATTATAATATTTTTGTAGAAGGAAGTGTAACCGAGTTTTGCGACAATGTTGGTTAACATGAAGTGAAAGATAATTCACGCGAGAATTAAATCAACCATTTTATAGATTAACACTTTAATGCTATCTACACGCTAATTCTTCATGTTAAATGTAGCTGCCCTGTTCACTTAAAAGACTTACTTTTCATCATTTGCATCTCAAATTATTAATCTCCATGCAACCTGTGATTGAATCTTCTTATTTTTTGATAAGGAAAGTATTGTATGAATGTTGCACAAGTTGAAAGGGGGAATAATGATAGTAAACCATCCTTTTTTGCCCGATTAATTGGTTAACTAGTTTGACTGTAGCTTTGTGCATGCCTTTGCTATCTGCATACACTGAATTCTATACACTCTAGTTGGAAACAAAGAAAGCGTCTGATTTCAAGAGTTCTGTAAAAAATTCAGCTGGGTATTATATTGTACCTGTAGAATTTGGTGCTTGTTTGTCCAATGTCCCACTGTATCACATAAGTTGATAGAATAATCCCCTGATGAATTATTAATTACCAGACCACTCATTAAGTTGACCTTATGTGATTATATCCTCCCTTAAATAACAAAAGTCTATCCCACTTAAATTTTATGATTAGTTTCTTAGAATCTTGATCAGATTACCTTTTGATCTATATTTTCTGTTATATGTTTCAATTAAACTTGGAAAATCATTAAATGTTGATCATATTTTTATGTGTGAGAAGCAATTCTTCTCTGTCACTAATGTTTCTGAATCTGTCTTGTACACGAATACTTTCACTTATAAGTTTTAGCTGTCTGTTCAGATGTCAGGTAATCACTCTAATTTTCATATTTACTTTGTAATTACCAAACCCAATTTCTCAATGAGTTGTTATGTCACATAATTACATCACATAATCAATGAATAATTACAATGAGTTGTTGTTATGTATAAGTGCTACAGCTGTGACTTATGAGTAATTACAACAAGTCATACCTTTTTCAGATATGTTCTTGAATAGAAATGATAAGGATAGTTATTTTGGGATATTCTTAGCGATTTGACCATCCTTTTTCTGTCCATTGTACTTCTAGCTTGTAAATAGTCACAATATGCAGATGCTTGAAATACCTTATTTTCCAGGTTGTGTTTGGGAAGAGCATTTCAAATGAGAGTAAAGAAATAGATCATCTTTCCAAGGTTAGCATATTCTTTCTTCCATCTGTTTTCATATCGTGAGTGTTTTTATACGTATCTAATTTGGATATACTATTTGCCACAGATGTGTAGTTCAGCAGTCAAGGAATCAATAACAAATGTAAGTCCATCACTAGTTCTCATGTATCTTTAGATTATTTTGCGGCTATTGTTATATAGTTTTTAAATGCATTCTTTTTCTTCTCCTTCTTCTTTAATTCGGACAGATATATGGGCAACAATTTGATTATTTCATAAGAAATTTTGATAAGTCATTCTCTAGCTCATTGAAGACCCTTGGTTTGATCAATAACATGTCTGTTAATAGGAAGGAAAATGTTGTTGCCCCTGGTTTGTGTTCTTACAACAGTCATGAAATGACACCTGACTTGATCAACTCTGAACTTATCAGAACCATCAAAGATCCTGTGGAAAATGCTGTTTCTTCCAATTTTTCTTCTTTGAGTTATGAACCTACACCTGACATGACCAATGCTGAACTTATCAGAGCCATTGAAGGTCCTAAGGAACATGCTCCATTTAAATCAGCAGACAATCAACTCATTATCCATCAACATACGAAGCAGCAACTTGCAAATATTCACAGTAACACACACAGTACTGCATTTAGTCAGTCTATTCTGAGTACAATGGAAAGATCTGTTATCGAGCAGGCTCGCTCTAATGACCTCAAGGCTGTCGAGATAGAGCTAGTAATGAAGAAGTTGCAGTTCAAGCAATCCCAGTTAGTCATTAGTTCAGATGCGAATTTGCTAGAGAAGATTAAGATATCTTTAGGTATTTCCAAGACTTCCTTCAAGGAAGAGAAATTGAGGAATCAAATGCAGGAGACTAGACATGCACAATTTTTGCAACAATGTATGGACCTTCTAGTCGCTGGTTTGATTGTCATGTGCATCTTGCTTACGTACGGAGCTTTCATCTTTTCATATCAACGTGTTGCAGAGGTCACATCTGCCTGCATGTCTGTTACTGAGGTATGATATACTTTTGATGTTCTCAACCCTTTTTTGCTGTTGGTTTCGTAAGCTTAGTGGAACTTCTGTCTGTCTCTCTCCAGAAATCCAACTCCTGGTGGATTCCTAAGGGAGTCCGGTGGATTCCTAAGGGAGTCCAGTCTTTCAATTCAGGCATGCACATGTTGAGGTGCCAGTTTGTGGTCCTAACTCGCATGTCTTTTGGGATATTAATGATTGTAGCGATAGCTTATGTGGCTTTCCAAAGGTCATCAAAGTCAGCTGCGGCTATGCCGGTGACATTTATTGCGCTGCTGCTAGGAGCTCTTTGTGGTTTTTTTGGAAAGGTATGCATAGATACATTAGGCGGAAATGGATATCGCTGGCTAATTGATTGGGAAGTTCTATGCATGCTCCATTTCTTCGCCAATGCTTTCCCATCTGTGTTATACAATCTTCTTCACGGCCCTGTAACCGTATCCCAAGGAGCAAATTCAGTTATGTTTCCTTACTGGCTGAGAAGATATGTATTCTACGCACTACTGCTGCCTATTCTTCCGATATCAAGCGGCTTGCTGCCATTTGCTTCTTTCTCTGATTGGAAAGAGCATTTCGAGGAGAAAATAACTTTCTGGGGTTACGAATCTTACGATTCAACATATTGAGAAATGTGTTGTATTGCACAAGATTCGCCATTATTTTTGCTTCCCTAATCCGCCTTGTTGTACCTTAATTAAGCTATTTATCTACGAACATGTTTATCTCACCTCTTGAGCTCCATGGCCTAACTATTAGGAGGGACTTGAAGAATCTTATTGTTGGCAAATGTAATCTTGACCTGTATATGATTGTTAAAACTATTTGGTGTGAGTTTTTATTTCAAGTTTTTTAAGAAAATATCTCTCAATTTTCAATATCCTGATATCCTCTATCTACATGTCACATCCTTCTACTTACATAATCAAAAACTCCTAGTTAATTATAAAAGATCTCTTAATTAATTATATCAAATCAAATATATAATAAATAATAAATTTGTCAAGATTGATGTTCTATACTTCCTCTCAATTTAGGCAGTAGATATTTTACGATCCAAATATCATGTTCATCTCACTTAGATTAGGTTTGAACAAGGCTTTGGTTAGGATGTTAGTTACTTGATGCTTTGATGGAATGTAGTTGAGGGTGTTTAATTTATTTTTAATTTTCTTGATGAAATGTTGATCAATCTCCACATATTTGGTATGATCATGGTGGACAGAATTCCTGGCAATTGCGATAGCTGACTGGTTGTCGCATAAGATATGAACAGGGCCTGATGTCTCAATTTTGATATCATTTAGCAGCCGCATTAGTCATATCTCCTCACATATACCTGAGGCTAGTGCTCTAAACACAGCTTATGCACTACTTCTAGTAACCACAGTTTATTTCTTGCTACACCATGTTACTAATTTCCCAGACGAAAGTGCAATATCCAGATGTAGATCGTCTATCATTTGGAGATCCTACCCAATCAGCATTAGAATATACTTCTAAAGATCTGCTACCTCATTTCTTGAACATAAGACCCTTTGATCTTTCTTTAGGTATTTCAATATATGCTTCATCACCTCCATGTGATTTATAGATAGATTACTCAAAAATTGACTCACTCGACTCACTGAGAAACCTATGTCCGGACATGTATGGGTTAGGTAAATCAGTTTACCTACTAACCATTGGTATTACCCCTTATTCGTCGCTAATTCATTAGTTCTAGGCATAAGCTTTGTATTGAGATCCATGGGGGTTTCTATTGGTGCAATTTTCCTGGGTCAAAGTTGACCAAGTTGACTAAGCTTGAGTTGACTCAAGCTTGAGTCATGATATTTGAGTTTTGGTGTTTGATAATATATGGAGAGATTGTTTGTGCAATTGTCACCGGGTCAAGTTGACCCGTTTGACTAAGCTTGAATTTTGATGTTTGACAATAGATGGAGACTCCACATGCAATTATCCATTTAGGAGATTGTCGACTAAAAGTCAAGTAGGTCAAGGTTGATCGGATACTTGACTGGAAAAGTGCTAGTTGAAAGTTAGGCGAGGATAAGTCCAACAGGAAGGTTGGTAGAAGATGAAAATTCAAGTGGGTTAGTATTAACCAGACACTTAGTGTGGAAAGTCCTGGTAAGTGAAACCAGACATATGAGAAATCCCAGTGAGTGAAGCTGGTCAGTTGAAAGTCATGGTGAGTGAAGCTAGGCAGTTTGAAAATCTAAGTGAGTGAAGCCTGGTGAAAATCCTAGTGAGTGAAGCCTGGTAAAAATCCTAGTGAATGAAGCTAGGTGATGAAAAATCCAAGTGAGTGAAGTCGAACAGTTGAAAGTCCTGGTGAGTGAAGTCAAATAGTTTGAAAATCTAGGTGAGTGAAGTCTGATGAAAATCCTAGTGAAAGTGAAACTAGGTGATGGAAATCCAGATGAATGAAGTCTAGTGAAAGCCCTGGTGAGTGAAGCCAGGAAGATAAAAATCTAAGTGAGTGAAGCTAGACAGTTGAAAATCCTGGTGAGGGAAGTCGAGTGAAAGTCCTAGTCAGTGAAGCTGGGTAATGAGAAATGTCCTATTGAGTGAAGCCATACATTAGGATGTCCAGGTGGGTCATGGAGGACTGGACACTTGGTACGAGACGGTAAGCCTAAGTGAGTCAAGGTTTACCGGACACTTGGCACGTAGAAAAAAAATCTAACCGGGTCAAAGGATTGACCGGACACTTGGTGACAAAGTCCTAGCAGGTTAAAGTTGACCGAATGCTAGGCAAGAGAGAGTCCCAACAGGTCACGGTTGACCTGATGTTGGGCGAGGGAAATCTAGACTTAAGTAAGGTCAATCGATCATTTGATCCATTGGCGGTCGTTCTCGCGATTTAGTGAGGAAACAGAAGGCTGTTGGATCGATCAGCTGATAGATCCAGTTTTCTCCAATCGATCAGTTGATCGATTGGGGAAGGTTGTTTCGCGAGACGTGATGAGGGCAGAATCGATTGATCTGCGGGCTTTGCTAGAGCACAGAAGTCAGAAGTCATCTGGATCGATCAACTGATCAATCTAGCTACTCCAATCAATCTGTCGATCTATTGGATTATGATCATTGTGACTCTATAGGTTTAAAAGAAACGAATGCTACAACGCCACAACAACTCTTCTTCTCCGCCTACTCTCCGCTGATGCTTGCAAGTCTAGGGTTGAAGTGTTGCTGTATTTCTAAGCTTACTAGAGGCATTCCACAACAACAAGAGATCAAGATTAAATGTTCTACATAGTTGTATTCATTTTTCTTTATTCTTATTATAATCTCTTGTATCTTCTTCGCGCACTCTTTGTGTGAGTTTGTACGAGACTTCTCCACCTCCTCAAAGGAGTATTTGTATAGTGGAGAGCGAACTAAAGTGTGAATCGTTGGATTAGTTACCTCTTCTTGAGGTGGATACCAAGTAAATCTACTTGTTAGCATTGGGTTGCTTGTTCATTGAGTTTTTCGGTGCAAATCATCTTCATCGACAAGCAAGAGAAGCTATTCACCCCCTCTAGCTCCGAAGTGTTCCAGCAGTTTCAATTGGCTTGCACCCACTCATTTTGGTTTCACACAATAGATCAAGAATGTATTTGTGTTGTGAAATATATATGCCTTTGTTGCTTCATGCTACCTCCATCCCTAAGAAATACTTTAAGTGTCACACGTCTTTGATCTTGAATTCTTTGGACATGAGAGAGTTGAGTATTCAATGTTCATCACCATGATTTCCTGAAAGGACAATACCATCAATATACACAATCAGAATTATAATTTTTTCCATTTGAGAAATACTTCATGAACAAGGTGCGATCATCTTGTTACTGAGAGTATCTATCATTTTTTAAGACTTTTGTGAATCTGTCAAACTATGCTCTTAGTGATTGTTTCAGTTCATACATAGCCTTTTTGAATTTGCATAATTTTCCTTGTGTATCACTAATCTTAAAACAAGCTAGGATGTCCATGTGTACTTCTTTAGTCAAATATCCATTAAGGATTTTTAACAACAAGCTGATAGAGTTGCCACTCTAAGTTAGCAACAATGGACAATAGAACATGAACATAGTTGAGTTTAGCTACTAGTGCATGTTAGTGTCGCAGGTTAGTTTTAATATGATCAACCAAGTTAGGTTGGTACTGTTGTTATCTAACCTTATGTCTAAATGTGCAGGAGCTCAGGAACACAAGAAGTCCAACGAAAGATGCGGCGGACGAGAAGGATAGCGCGGAAGAGAGTCTACGAGTTCGACGCATTCGATGGATGAGGAGCTGCGGAAGAGTACACCGGTGGAGCAAAAAAGACGTGTACGGTGGTCCGAGGGACGAGAAGCTAGGGAGGAAGCTTGCTTGAGGGAGGATGGAACATGGGTTCGGATGAGTCATATTCCGAATGTCCGAGATTTCCCAAGTGACCGGAAGCGACCAGAGACGAAGCCGGAGGCTTCGAGAGCAAGCCGGAAGGAACTGGATCAAGCCGGAGGGAACCAGACCAAGTCTAGGCGCCCGTAACTGATTTGAGCGCCTCGAACCCTTCCGGATGCCCCAGACCCTTCCGGGCCGCTTCGGGTGCCGTCGAGTACCAGGTAAGGTGCCCGGACGGGTCCAGGTGCCCGGAAGTGGATAAAGTTTTATTAACAGC
>JBAMIE010000114.1:9052976-9065806 GCA_037177295.1 Kaempferia parviflora
ATAAACCCATGATTTTTTCCATGTCTTTTCAATGTGAAACTTTGTTTGCAATCTTGCAACCCAACAAGTACTACCAATCATCTTTCCGGTGCTCAAGTCCTGAAATACACAAGAGTTAGAAAAAAAATTTAGCCTCACATTTGAGATCCTTATTTAATCTACTAACAAACACAAGATTACTGTACGATCGATGTGCATGTGAGAAGGGAGGAGAGAGGGGGGAGGTGAATCACGTGTGTTTTCAAAACCTATTATTTTTATAAAATTTAAAAAGTAACGTGCAACAGAAAACTAAGTAGAAGGAGAAGAGAAAATGAAAAGCACAAAGAACGCAGTTAGTTACTTGATTCGGAGCCTTTAGCAACTCTTACTCCAAGACTCACGATCCCTTGAACCATATCATTCGGTAATCCACTAAAAACCTCTTCCAGTACCGCCGGAAGAGTAAATCGAATACAAATATAAAAGTAGTGAAGTGTAACAGTCTATACTTCTCTTTTTGCAAGTATTAAAGATATGTGATAATTAAACTTGTTATCAACTCGCAGG
The DNA here is from genome assembly GCA_037177295.1 of Kaempferia parviflora. Classification (NCBI taxonomy): domain Eukaryota; kingdom Viridiplantae; phylum Streptophyta; class Magnoliopsida; order Zingiberales; family Zingiberaceae; genus Kaempferia; species Kaempferia parviflora. The sequence continues at coordinate 9,053,526 of JBAMIE010000114.1, forward strand.
AAGAAGATCCAGATGCACTTGGAAGTTAGTGTCAGTTTGTCGGCAGTGGTCGGATGTCAGGGAGCAGTCGCGCAGTAGTAGTCGGGTGTGTTCACAGTAGCAGAAAAGTCATTGTAGCTTGTAGAGGAGTTGTTGTTTGAAGGACGGCTTGAACATGACTTAAATAGAGTGTTGAGGGTGCCTTGAACTTCCTCCAAGGCGCCTTTAACAACAACTTTTATCCCATTATCCTCAGAGTCGATAAAGCTCATAACCTACAGATTTTATCCTCTGGAGAGTGCCTTCAAAGCTCTCCGAAGTGCCTTTAACGCCAAGTTTCAAGGCGTCTCCGAAAGCACAAGAGACGCCTGGAGCACTATCCACCCAAAGCTTTCCTTTGTTTTTGTTCCTGTAAAAACATATAATCCAACAAGAAAAGATATAACCTACAAAATAAAGTACAATAATAAAATATTATTATTAATTAGATCATGTCTTTCCAAGACTAAGATCTAGTCATGGTTCTCAGCTTAGATATCGAAAATGGTTCTAAGATAGACTGTCGCCTACTATTCTTTCAAAAGGGAACGCGTCCTCACTGAATCACTCTCCTCCAGTGACTTACCTTACTTATCATTTGTCGTTACTTGACTTGCCTTTTGACCCACCATGTCTTCTTGCCGGTTGTCGGGTCCGCAAACCCAACTAGACTTCAGCCAACCGTCCAGACCGAGCTGGATTTTCCACTAAATATCGGATCACTCCTTGACTTATCTGATTTTTGTGCCAATTATCGGGTCCTCAGACCTAACTGGGCTTCGGTTTGGAATTATATCCTCTAAACTCGTCTATTCCTGCACACTTGGTAAAGTATTAGATCGCACGCCATCTAACTTTAATCCACTTGTCATTCATAAAAACATAAGTTTGATCATTGGTGTCAACTGTACCAACAATTACAATCAAGTTCAAGAACAAATAGCACAACATGGAGAGTTAATGTGCTTGAAAGATGAACGATTCCTATCCCAACCACTTTAGCATATGTCTTATTTTTTATACGCACTGATTGTGGTTTGTTAATTAATGAAAAATAGAGAAAAGTAATCCATCACTTGTCATGTGCTCTGAAGTGTCAGAATTCACCATTCAAGAGGAGTGGAGAGATGTATGCATTGCTGATGAATGCGATATATTTGCCTTCTGAATGAGTTGTTGTAGAATATCAAGTTGTTCCTTAGAGAAATGAACTGAGTTGTCACACCGCATTGTGGGTGTGACTACAGAATTTTCCCTTGTTTCATTATCTTAGAAGGACTTCCAACCTGTTGGTTTCCCATGAAGCTTCCAACATTTTCTTTGGTGTGTCGTTGCTTTTGACAGTAGTCACACCAAGGATGTCCCTTCTTTCAGTTGTAAGTGGGATTTAAGAAAGTTAGAACACTTGCTTTAGTTGACTTGAGAGGTTGGATTTTAGGGTTTGGATGTCTCAACATTATTTGCATACAACTTTTTTCCCTTCAAACTTCTGAAAATGCCTCCTGAAGACTTGGTAGTGGTTTTTACCAAGGATTCTGCTCCTTACTGCATCTAGGGACTAATCAAGTCACATTAGAAACTTAAAAACTCTCTTATCCTCCACAAATTTTTTAAAATATATTTGATCTTCAGAATATTTTCAGTTATGAGTTTTAAAGAGATTCACCCATGAGCAATGGTGCAATATTAGATCCTCTAAAGGATAACTAAGGGATCTAAGATTCGAATCTTAGTTGCGGTACATTGCAGGATATTGTTCCTCTAGTGAGAAGCAGACCTAAGAACTCTAGCCGTCTGGATGGGCCTCCATGAGCGCTTCCTGTTTTGCCCTAGTGGCTGATAGAAAACTTTCGTGGGGTCGGACTGATTACTCACATGATTAGTATATTCGAAGAGCTAGATGCCTGGTGTCAATAACGAATGAGAGTTGTGAAATAAGTTGCCACTAGATGGTTACCTTGCTTGAATTCTTAGAAAGTGTTTTCAAGGTGAAATAATTCAACATTGTTTTCTTGACTGGAGAAAGTATCTCGAACTACCTCCCATATATATTGGGTTCTTGTTAGCAGCAGAAAATTCTTACCAATTTCTACATTCATAGAATCGATTAGTCATGACATAACCATATTATTTTTGGCTCTCTAAACTCGGTACTTTGGACTGTTTATTCTTGGTTTTGGAACATCTAAGAGATAAGCATGTTTTCCTCACCCGCGGATGAACATCATTACAGATTGTGACCACTGAAGATAATTGTAGTCATTCAGTTTATGAATGGTAATTAAACCAAAGATAGTTTCTGGTTGAGTTGGGAATTGTAACATCGTGGGGAGATTTAGAGTAGAATTGATTGATGAAAGATCACTGAAATCTGATCAGAGTCCGACATAATTTGTTGTAGGAAGATATGTTCTAGTCAAAAGAGATGGAAGTTAGCGATTATGACTGGGTAAAACTAAATTCAGGATTAGGGTGCCTTTGATACCATGAAAGTTTTCAAGAAAATTTCTTCCAATTTTTAATATTTGTATATCCTCTGTATGCAAGTCACATACTCCTATTTAAGGAACCAAAATTTCTTTATTAATTATAGAATATCTCCTAATTAGTTATATCAAATCAAATCAAATTAAATATGTAATAAATAATAAATATGTCAAGATTGATTTTACCGTTAAGATTAATTTTTCATACTTATATTTAAAATGGTGTGTGATACAAACACTTATGTTTCTTTGTAGTAACTTTGATTAAGTATCAATTGTATGCTCTTCATTTTGTCAATGATTCAATTGGTTTAGTTGGAAATATGGGGAGGTTGAGTTTGAGCAATTCATTGTCGAAGTTCTAAGTGAACCAGAGAGTTGCCCTGTTAAAATAATGCATATATTTGTAAGATCCAATTCCAAAGAAAAATTATGAACTATTTTACTTTTAGTTATGCAATTAATTATAGGTGGATTAGGATTTTTTTTTTTTTTTGGTTATTGAAGCCTTTGATTTGAAGATTTTATATAATTAATTTAGAATAATAATATATTGATGTGAGACTTTAAAAGATTAATTGTATTTTCAAAAATATCAATTATAAAACTAATTTGTTTTCTTAGACATATTCTCAATAATACTGAATCAAAAATAAAAGGCACGATCATAAACATAGAGGTTGGAATAATTAGAATAATAAAGTTATTATACTTTGTAAATGTTAAATACTTGTGATACAATTAATTAATTGATTGACAACTTATACAATTGGTAATATTTTAATAAAGTTGTTATACATAACAAGACACGATTACTTGCCAACACTACAAAAAAGAGGAAACGTCGAAAAAAGAGAGTTTAAAATGAAAATTATTCCTTTAAATTAGCTAAAATGTGTCCATAAATAAAATCACAACAAAATAATATTTAAAATTTTAAGACCGAGACAATCTTTCGCCACCGCCACACACGGATCGAGTGATATTTATTTCCGGATAAATATTTATTTTAAAATTAATTTATTTTTGGTATTATTTCATAATTAAATAAAAAAAATAAGAAACCACAAAGAGCAACAAGCCAAGAAGGAGAGCGAGTTAGTTGCATCCTTAGCCATCTCCCTCTCATCGTCATCATCGATCGTAGGTTTTTCCCAGTCGAGACCGCAACGATCACAGCGAGCAATCTGACCACGCCACAGGATTCTCACACCCAGCGGCTTCCGATTCCTCGATTAGAGAGGTCCAAATCGGCCTCTTCGCCAACGCAGTGCCTCTTTGAATCGCTCGCAACTACCTTTGTCCGATCGAAACCGGATTCCAGTTAGCAGGAATCTATCTCGCTTGGGCGCGGAGACTCGCGGGGCCAATCTTCGCCATCTTTCTGCTTGTTATTAATTTTTTAAGGGGTGGAATTAGGGTTTGAAGTTTGAAGGTCGTCGTGGTTTTTCTCAGGTGCTTTGAGGTGAGGGTGGGATATTTTCCCTCTTTCGTTTCCTCGCCCTCGGTTTCTCCTTTTTAGGGCTTGCTGTTCCCGATTGGGAGCGCTGTTGTTTTGGGGGGAGTATTGGGGTCGTTCTGCTAAAGAATTGAGGTAGTTTTGTGGTTGCATCTTTGCTTCGTTTCAAATCCGAGTGCCCTCCCATGGGTGTCTGATGCCGTGAGGTGCATACATATTGGTTGAAGCTTAACCATCTGAGCAAAAATAGTTTTTTTTTCCCACTCCCCTGACAGTTTAGATGTCTTGCTAGACAAAGCCCTTTCAATTTTATGATGCAAACTTAGAGCCTGCGGTGGATACACGAGTTCGAGAGTGGCTCATCATTTAGGAAACTTCACACTTCCTCTGGGTAAGGTAGTGGGATGGGCTTCTGTTGTTGATGTGTTTTGTTTAGGAAATACATTGGATGAGTAAGTTGGTTCAAAATTGGATGTAGAGGTAGAGGATCTTAACTGTATATTGATAATGGTCTGTGTGGAAAATGGAGCAAGGTGAGCCAGCATTGGTTCCGCAGTGGTACAAGATTGCAAACGGGAGCACATCAACCAATGGCTTGCGAACCAGTTCTTCCAAACGTTTTGGTACCCCAACTATTTCACATTAGTTTCGCTAACCTTAGTTATTGTTGTTATGGAACGTGTGTTTTAATATGTTCATGAATATAATTGTTGCTAATGCAATGTTTGTTTGTTTTCCTTAGATGAAAATGGTGTAGGACTTAGCCCGAGGAATAGATTACTAGATGACCAAGAAAAGAATCTGCGCCGGAGCTTGAGCTCGAATGGTTCTGTAGTTCGTGAGAAAGGTAATTCTGGCAGATCTCAGGCTTACAGTAGTTTCAGGAGATCTCGGGATAGGAACCAGGATAAGGATTTTGATTTCCGTGACAGAGAAAACAAGTTGCATTCGCTTGACAATGAATTTGAATATCATGATTCAGTAATAGGAGTTAGGTCTGAAGTGCATGCCTTAAGGCGGTCTCAATCTTTTGTAACAGGAAGGCAAGTTGAGTCTTGGCCAAAAAAGCTTGGAAGTAGTGGAAATAACAATTCTCCATCTAGGGGAAGTACTATTGGAAGTATCGGCAAAACCTCATTTGACAAAGAGTTTCCATCTCTTCGAGTTGAAGGAAAGCAAGGCTTCTCAGATGCAGCTGTTGTGTCACCTCTTGGTCTTAGAACTGCTGTTCAGAGTCTTCCTACTGGCACTCCTGTCATAATTGGAACTTCAGCCCTGGCACAAGTACCAGTCAAAATTGAAACTGATGGAAGTATAAACTCACCTGTTCTACAGGCTTCTACGGTCAATCATGCATCTACACCAGGAAGCAGTATGCCAGGATTAAACATGGCAGAGACATTGACTCAAACTCCATCTCAAGTTAGTGAAACTCCACAGGTAATTCATTGAAAGGAATTATTGTTGCATGTTTCTTTAACACTGAGACAACATTTTCATCAAACTAATCTTCCATTTATTTGCAGTTGCTCATAAACTCTCAAAGGATTGAGGAACTCACTCTTCGGAAATGCAAGCAGCTGATACCCATGACACCTTCATTGCCTAAAGCCTTGGTATGATAACCTCCTTGATTCTTGTTAAGTTCATTTTTTTCCCAATCTTTTATATAAAAAATATTTACTTCCTTCCCCTATTCTCTATTGCTCAAATCTCCTTATGAGAAGAAATTTTTGTAAGGACAAGCTTCTTGATGCACTGCAATTTTACTCCATACATTACATGAGAAAAGTCATGTATTATCATAGTTGGTATTACTTTCTCATGCTAGACAACTAGTATCATGCAAAATAAGTTACTGTTTGAATAAGATCAAGTAGGGTGTGTGGTAAAGCTGAATAAATGTGTTTCTTAACTTTTATAAAGTCAGTTCTGTGTGATTTTGTGTGCATATTAGCAGCGCCTGTAACATGCTGTCAGTTGGTATCTTTTACCATAATGGGATGTCTTTTAGTAAAAAGTGAAGATGATTGTTTACTTCCTATACAAGTAGAGAGAATAAAATGGAAAACTATCTACAATTTTGTATAAACTCCTGCAACTCAGTTCTAATTGGGTGCAATATATCTATGTTCTATTCATTCTTCCCCCATGTTGATTATGATTTTTTTGTGGTAATTTCTATCTCAGTTGTTGATCTTCCTCTTCTTATACTATTTGTCAACAGTTAGTGAGGATATAAATTCCAATTTTCCCACTCCTGAATTTACAATAGATAAAGAAACCCAAAATTTCATTATGTTCAATGCTTTAGATGATGGATTCAGTTACAATATCTATAACCGATAGAAGAATGGCATGTATTTAATTTGACTCCATGATTCTGAAATTTTTTATACATCTTATAAAAAAACTTGACCAAGTTAAATGCTTTGTTTATGCTTCGTGTTCATGCGAAAAAAAAAAAAAACCAGTTTAAAATATTTATGATACATTAGAGGAGCTCCATGTAGAAGGTAAAAAAAAAAAACCCTCAAATGCTTTTATCTGTTCAGGTGCTTGCACAACTGTTTATTCAAGAAAAAAATGAGCATATTTCCTTTTTTCTGTCTTTCTATTTGATCAGAAAAGATATCCATCTTCTTTCTTTTATATCTTTATTTATAATGGAGATTGAACTCTGCTTTTTCTTTAAATTTCTGGCCTGATCAAAGAATAACTGAGATCTAGTATTAGAGACTGAGATTTAGTATTAAGTCAATTTATCATTCTCTTAACTTAGTCTGGTTGGATAATCCAGGAAAGTATAGTTTAATTATTTGATGAAAAATGTTTTTTTTTTACAAAACTTTGGCTGTCACTATGTATAGTTAAAGGATTGAGTCTATTTGAGTGGAAGACACAAATGGTAGAGGAGACCAAAGGAAATATTAGTTGTTGGAATAACAACGATGACACGATGACCAAGCTTTATTCCACTAGGCGGGGTTGGCATTGTGAAAAATATACAACAACCAAGCCTTATCCCACTAGGTGGAGTCGCCATTGAGCTCTATCAACTAAGTGAAAAATATAAATATGTAAATTTATTTTTCGTAGCAAATCAAGCTTTTGTGATAGGTCATTATACAATTAACTTTAACATGATATGAGAGCAGGGGTCCAGCTTTAAATCCTACCCATGATTTAAAAAAAAAATCAATAATTTATATATGGGTTTATTCCAATCAAGGAAAGTATATCCACCCACATATGATGTGAGAGTATTAAACTCACACATGTGGAAGGGTATTAAACCCACGCATTAAATCCACACATACAGAGCATGTTAAGAATATAAATATATAAATTGGTCTTTTTTGTAGACCTCAAAGTTTTAGGATAAGTAATTATCCAATCAACTTTATATCTTGCATAAAGCTGAGAAGAGTGAGAAGATTCATCCCTGCTATTTGTTGCTTGTCATTACCTCTTTTTCTCTCCTGCATAAGCATAGGTTGCAACCATTTCTAAACATGTACTGTAAGTATAAGCCTGAAATGCTGTCCTTGTAAGCGCCCCATTGGTTCAACTTATTATAGACATTTAGGATAGAGATACGAAGACAACTATCTGCCTAATAACATGATCTACAAATTTGTCCACGTCTGGATTTTTATTTGTTTATACACAAGCAATTTAATGGATAAAAACATTCTGTTCAGGCTTGACTATTGGAGTGATTTTCAAGCTCAAAATGAGTTCTACCTTTCATAGATCTCAATTAGATAAAAAAACATTTCTCACTGTTCATTTTTTTATTCTTCGTTGCTCACAATGTTTTGTTGCTCTCAGAATGGCAACCTATCAGATAAGGCAAAATCCAAAGTTGCAAGAGGTGGGGATTTTACTTCTCTTACTAAGGCTGGCCAACTGTTGCACGTGAACCAAATTATTCGGTCGCCAGCTAATTCTGATGCAAAGACATCTTCAGTGGGGAATTTTCAGGTTCTTAACCGAGAGAAGAATGGCATCACCTCCGTTGCTAAAGATGGTCAAGGTCTAAGCAAGATTGTGAACCCCGTAGGTCCCATCTCGTCTTCTGCAGTCCTTCCTTCAAAGATCTCAACTGACCAGAATGTTAACATCGACAAGAATACAGGGGATAGAAAAATCCTTTCTCAAGCTCAAAATCGGAATGCCTTCTTCAATTTGCTAAGGAAGAAATCTTCAAATAGTCCAAGTACTATTTCAGTGCCAAGCTCACTCGAACCAACACTGAATGCGGAAAAGTCATATGGAGAGCAACAGCACAGCACCTTCCCTGTTAATATGATGAAAAATAACCTTCCATCAGTATCTGATGGTTTTGATGGACCAACAGATGTTGGAAGTATGAATCTAGATTTTTGTGCTTCAGATCAATCTGAGAGATCTTTTACTGATGATAATGTAGAAATTAATCCCAACTCGGACAATGTTGTCGATCCTGAGGAGGAAGCCTTCTTACGGTCCCTTGGATGGGACAAAAATGGCTGGGAGGAAGCTCTGACTGCGGAGGAGATTGATGACTTTCTTAAGAAGGTAAAGTTCTTGAGAATATTATGTTCATTGCTTTGGCCTCTGGATCCCTGGTTAACTAGTTAAACTGTCGATTCTGAAACCGCTGCCTTTGTCCTTCAGCGTTATTCCTTTTTATTTGTTTGTTTGTTTTTGTATGTTTCACACATGCTTCTTTGCTTCATTCTTTTCCCAGTATGAGAAGCAGAGACCACTGAAGATTGTGCCCGAGTACATAGACGGAAGCAACTCGTCTGGTGCCGAAACTTGAAGACCGAGACCAAGCATATTTTGGTTCAATATCGAATGCCATTAGCGGGCTAATTTCTTTTTTTTCCTGAAGTGTTTTCTCATTGATATTTATGGGGACTTGAGATACGAGTTGTGAAAAATATAGATTGCTGAAAAGAAAAAAATCAATGAGTTTTGTTTTCCTGGTCTTTAGCTGCCGAAATGAATTTGAAATGCTGAATAAGATCAAACTTCGGCCCTTCGTGGGTTACGGCTTTCTATCGATTTATGACCGGGGAGAAAGCTCCAACTGGAAGTAATGATAAGTTTAAAAATATATATATATATTCTGTTAGTCTATCCATTGTATGCAATATCAAACCGCATGGGATTACTAATCTTGTGAACTGATAAAGAGCTGCATGTATAGTTTACACATGACGGCAAAAAAGGTGATGCGCTAGCCGCGCTCCCGTTGATCCCACCCCAGGCCAAGGTCAATCAGGGAGGCTATTAGTCACGCAGTACAAGTTCCTGATCTTGCCAATGTCTTCAAAGAAATCATCAAAGTTCTCATGTTTGGCACTCTGCAAGATCCTGATCAATATCCTCCGCAGCTTCACGCAATGCTCCAGCAAATATTCGAGTGTGGTCGACTTCTCCTTCAAATGCTGCGCCGAGCTCACCGCGACGATCAGCTCTTCGAGAGAGGAAGAAATCATGAACTCCGACTCCAACTGCGATATCAAAAATGAGAAATTCTAAACAAGGATCGTCAATGAATTACCAAAATACGAGTGGAACTCAAAACTCACATTTTCTGGACTAATACAGTGCTGAAATGCTGCGAAGAACGCACCGTGGATCTCCAACTTACGTAGTTTGCTGTGGTTGCTGAAGAATTCTTCCAATTGAATCGCTGGAAAAGTTTCAGGTTCAAGGAAATCGCCAGCATATTCAATGTCCACGACCAAGTGCTCCACCTCAATTGCACTTTGCAGAAGAGACCTTATCTCACTCCAATACCAGTGTTGACCTTCGATCGACAAATACTCCAGCTCCGGTAGCTTCCCCACATCCACCATCGTCACATTACCTGACGAACACATGAAAGCATTCATCTCCAATTTGAGCTTAATTGATACGAAAGTTGTGATTTTGGTGGTGGAATTCACCTTCATTGTTTGCGATGGAAAGCCTCTTTAACCGGTGATTATGGCTGACTCGAATCCAGTAAAATCCTTGGATATCAAGGTCTTGAAGTCTCGGCGAGTACAGATTTAGGGAACAATGCACTGCAAAACAGAGATCCAACTTGCATCTCTCCAATCGCTCCAGTGCAATCGAGATCGCGCTTTCCAAACAGCATCTAATCAGGGTCAAGTCAGTGAGATGGGGGCAGGCACGCATCACGTCGGCCAAGTGGTCGCTGTGAAAAATGCAGCCGACCATCTCCAATCTGCGCAATCTCCCGTAGGCGGCCACACCCCAATTGAGAGAAGAAATCAGGGAGGGATGGCAGAGCTTGAGAGACTCTAACCCTTTGGCGAGGCTGATGCAGTCGAGCCCGCCGTCGTAGAAGTCCACGCAGAGATCGAGGGAGCGGAGGGATCGGCCGCAGAGGGCGAGGCAGGAGGCGAGGCTGCGGTCGGAGACGGGGCAGTGGATGACGAGATCCTCGAGGGAGGCGGCGGCGGAAACCATGCGTAAGATGTCGGCGTCGGCAGGGGTTCCGCCTCCGTGCAAGGCCTTGCTGACGAAGAAGTGGAGTGAAGGGACGAAGGCGGTGGCCTCGCGCCAGCGCCGGGAGACGGGGGAGCAAGCGGCGACGTCTCGGGCGTCGCTCAGCCTGGACAGGATCCGGCGCAGCATGTCGTCTGGAAGCGACTCCATTGTCGTCTTCTCGCCGGAAAAACGCCGACCTTTCTTCCTCATCGTCGAATCCAGGGACACCGAATTTTTTGGTCTTTTTTAGAATTTTAGGGTTTAGAGTAAATTTGCCACCAATTGTACTCTCTGCGTCGACATTCGACACGATCAATTTTAAAATATAATTAACATTAAAAAATAGAAAAAGTTTTTTGGTTTTTTCAAATGCCTACGTTTTAACCCAGGCCGACCCTTAACCAAGGAAAAGACCGACCCATATCCGGCCCATCATTTAGGCGGGTCGGATCGTATTCAAACTAACGGTTCCACGGCCACCTGACTCCGATTCGCGTTGTCTCTACCTTCTTCTTTGATTTATAAATCATCACTTGCTCAATTCAATTGTATTCCTTCTCATTTTCACGAATCACGATATATAGAGGATTAATTCCATCGCTTCTTCTCATTTATTCATCGAATAAAAACAAGAAGAAATACAAAGAAAAACACACCCATCAAATAATCAATTTCCTTTTCGTCGTGGACGAAATAAACCTATTCCCCTATTGTTGATCTCCTGTAGTGGCCTTGCATTCATCGATGCGATCTGCAAGTGAATTTAATAATCCTTAATTAGTTTATCAAATAATGATTACAAAAAACTATTACTTACATCTTTAACAGCTTCTTGCAGCTGTCTTACTTGTTCCATTGACACTGTTCTGACCTGCAAAACCACAACCATCCTTACTAATTAACCTCAATACATCGATAAAGACTAAACTCTGATCCTAACCTTATACCTTATCGATGATAACACCAATGTTTTTTGACTAACCTTATTGACGATGGTCCAAACTACACCTTCAGTGCAAGGGGGTGTAGTTAAAGATCCCATGTATCTGTGGTACTGCCTGCTCCCTCTCTTTATATCCCTTGGATCCACCAGGCCCACCTTTTCCTCTGCTTCATATTTGTCTTTGACCATATCGATGTATCTCCCAAACTGCATCAAGAAATTTATTTAAATTTTGAGAGATATTTTTATAATTTTTCAGTAATCTACTCGAGGATGTGCACTATATTCTTGAGATATGATCTGGACATAGGGACATGTAAAAAGTGGGACAGAAGATTTGAACTACACTTTCAGCCACTTATATGCACTAAGTGTAGGGATATAGAATCCAATACTTAATTCGAGGAGAGTATAGAAGGATTACTCCATACAAATTCGAAAAAAAAATCGGTTTAAAAAATCTTTTATACTTAATACTGTAAAATCTGATTGGCATAGCCGAACACCCAACATAACCAAACTGTATATATGTGAATGGAGGACCTTGGCGAGGAAAGGTTCACTACGGCCGAGGGTGTAGAGAATGCCGACGACGGCAATGCGGTTGTCGGCGCTCTGATGAACCATGTGGAGCTCCATATTGAACCTGCGAAAAGATAGCTCAGATTTGTTGAATTCGAAGAGTTTGGAGATGAAGGGAGGGAGATCGACGCACCTGGTTCCGTTGATGGTGTGCTCCGACGGCGCGTGCCAGTGCACCTGCTTCAGAGCGTACTCGGTTCCATTGATCCGCACACCTCCGGCGTTACCATCGAACCGGAGCTGTCAGATTGAAAAATTCAGGATCAAAATCGCATCTTTCTCTTGTCGGCGTGACCAA
>JBAMIE010000114.1:9078254-9088824 GCA_037177295.1 Kaempferia parviflora
TTTTTTTATCTGTCCAAGTTTGCACGTCTGATAATGTAACTTGAGTGGAACTTACTTTTTTTTTTATTCATTTTATTCTCTAAAAATAAGAGGCTAATAATAAGTAGATGCATGCCTTATATGGATAAAGGCGTTTTCTAATGGACTAGGTCATTTTCTAAAGGACACACTTGAGTTTCATTTTTTTTTAAAAGGGGCATTATCCTTTTATTAAAAAAAATTGTGATCCGTCATCATGCGGCCACTTTGCCACCCGCCTGACTACGCGACCAAGCCTCTAGGCAAGCGGTCGCTAGACCAAGCAATCATCTGGTCAGGCGACCTCTTAATTGTAAAGGATTGGTAATCCGGTTAGAAGGGAGGTTGGATAGTAATTATACTAATTCGTTTTCTTTTTATATAATGGTTAGTTTATACATGTAAAAAATTAAACTAACAAAAAATTAAACAAAGTAAAAAAATTGAAAGGCAATGCTAACTCTTCGATTTACTTGGTCTTCATCTTAAGAAGATGTGACTAATCTAAGAGTCCATGTGCACGATCAAACTTCCACTAACATTTTCCTTCTCGGTGAAGTAAATCTCTCACAATAATCTCTTCCTCTTACAAGATGATGAATGAGATTAGGAAGAAAAGTAAGACTTGAGAACTTAGGCAATATCTCAGAAGATGTTCACTAGAGTACTCGCTCTTTTCTCATGCCCCAAGTCCCCTATCTATATAGCGGAAAGAGTTGAATAGAAATTCAATTCATCTCGATACCAGTCGACTGGTCAATGCACCAGTCGACTGTGTAGCCGTTGGACACAACCAACGATTACCACATAATTTGTGATTCTGTCCAACGGGTCATCAATGGTTAGCTACCAGTCGACTGGTGTCATTACCAGTCGACTGGCCTTCAACTCCGTTTAGCACAAAAATATTCTGTGCATTTCTGAATTCAGTACTTGTCGACTGGTCTTCGTACCAGTTGGCTGATACGTTACAATTTCTCACACTCATCCTCTCCGGAGTTGCCCTTTAAAGCCCTCTTCCTTAGCCTTTGTCCTTCAGATGCACTTAAGCTCGCGGTTCCTCTTCATGTCATCCTTCGCGTTGCCTTGAAGTCCGCTTCTCTCGGCTCCACTCCATTGCCTCTTGTCTGGTAGTCCCTCGGATGCACCATCCTTCACCGACTCAAAAACCCGAGCTATAAGATAGATTTTCACACTTGGTCACACCAAGTTCCTCATGTGTTTCACCAAGTCTTGCATAACCCAAACACATATCAAAATAATATGAAAGTCTAACTTAAACCCTTTGATGTACACATTAAAACCATGATTGCTTCTACACTAACCAGGAGGTCTCAGCGACCAGGCATCTAGGCGATCGCATGCGCCCAAGAGGCATGGTTAGGAAACCGTATGCATTGGTGGTCACCTAGCTAAGCTGTAAGGTGGCCGCCTGACCATGTCATAGATGATTGCCTAACCAGACTATAGGTGGCTAGGCAGTCGCGTGGTTTGGTATATATAATTGAAATGTTTTTTTTTAATTTTATTTAAAAAATGATCGTGGTCTTTTGTTTGAGAGGAAGATTGTTGGAAATACAATAAAAGTTCGACATTGTAAATACACGAAAAGGATCGTGAATTTATAAGATGGAAGATATCTTCATTTAAATGAGGTTTTTTAGGTAGAGCCTAAAGATAAATTCACAAGGGCTTAGGTCCAAAGTGATAGTATCATACCATTATGGAGATATATACATTCTTTTGATCATAAGAAAGTTGAGATCTTTCGTAATTAAGGATTATGAAATTTGTATGAAGCATACTTGTAAGATGACACTAGGACAAATTCACATATATGAGATATGACTTGGTGTAGATGTGTTTAAGTTGATCTTTATTTATTATTATAATTTATGCCTTTTATTTGGTGCACTATAATATTTATATAATCTAATTTTAAATTATTAATGTTAGTAATTTCTTGATTTAATTTTTATGAAATTTTAATTATATGTAATCTAAAATATAATGAAAAGGTATGGGAGAAGTTGTTAAGAAATTTTTTAATAGTAGAGTAATGAGTGGACTTTTTTTCACTTTTTATGTGGCGGTAAAGTAATAGTGTTGGAGATGCTCTAAAGAATCCAAAGAACTCATCCCTTTAATTATGTTGGCACCATCACATCACAAAGTGAGAATTTACTATCGAATTTTACGATTCTTCTTTGTTGACTTGAAAATAACTAATGTGGCGGATATAAGAATCTACACATGGCATGGTTGGGTCAAGAGTCAAGTTGCTTGGTCAAAAGTCAAGCCAAGTGTAAGGCAGATATATTAGATTGGGTCAGAAACATAGCTAGCACCTGACTCCAACAACTCTATTACCCGACTCCATCAGCTCAGGAATGTGACTCCAACAGCTGGTCACTAGACTCCATCAGCTTAGGAGATCGACTCAAGAGCTCTGTTACTCAACTCCCTCTCAACTTATTCTCCCGACTCTCTCGGACGGGACTTACATCTTACGTGGCTTATTGAGTCACTATCCCAATAGACACAGGATAACATAGTCGTTACCTTCCGAAGAACATGGGCAACATAGCCTTTTAATCTCGAAAGACGTGGGTAATGTAGTCATTTATTTCAGATGATGTGGACAACGTAAGTATCCATCTCAGAACACGTGAAGAATAATAGGGTATAACTACGACTCTATAAAAGGACGTTCGCTCACGCAAGCGTAGGTATGCACACGCAACCACATGGACTCTTTATTGCTCCATTGTTTCATTTTCTCCTAGTGCTTGTGCTAACTTAAGCGTCTGAGTGGTCACGCTAAGTTCAACCTCGAGTCTCATTCTAACCCCTTTTTGTTGAGTGCCCACATAGTATTCCCGCAACCACCTCACTATCATGTCACTTGCAATTTTATACACGACAGTTGCTCTTTGTTAACTTACTAGATTTTGGTCTTAAATGGGAACAATAACCATGAAACAATCATTTTTGCTCAAAGACCACTCTGCTTGTAAAACACATGTCAAGGTTCTCAGGATTTTGGTGCAATGATAAATGATGGGATAAGTTTCCTAAGCGATGAGAGTTCAAATTTTAGGGCATCTCCAATGGTTTAAGTTCTCTCAAAGCTTTTTTGATAATTCCAATATGCCACATTATGTCACATCAACATTTTAAAAACCTATTAAAACATCTCCAATAGTTAAAACTTTTAATGCTTTTTGTATGGTGCAATTAATAAGATGTAATTGCATGGTTACATGCACATTACATCAATTTCAAAAGAAAAAAGTATGTTTGAAAATTCAAACATGCTCTTGAATCACAATTCACAAACCTCAAACCCCACTTCTACAATGGTTCAAAAATTTTTATTTAGCTTTTTAAATTTTATAAATCTCTTATAGAATTTGCATTGGAGATGCTCTAAGAACAAATCTAAAGTTACCTCTCTCTTTTTTTTTAGGAATAACCAAATTTAGGTAAGAAATTTGGGAAAGAGGCAATTTTGTGTTGTTGCAGTATCTATGAAAGATTTACTGTTTTTGCGAATCTAATGTGTGTTATTATTCCTTTCTGATCTCACTTGATGGGCAGGTGCCCTACTGAAGTGCCATTCCTCTACCCATTCTCCTCTAGCCCTGTGTCTGCCATGTGTTTGCAACTTCAAATAAGTTAAAATTTTATAGCAGTGCAGGAAAAATAATAAGAAAAGCTCTTCGGATTGGCCATTGCATTCCATCAAAGCCTACAAGCGTAGCTGCAAGCACAAAAACATGATGAGCTTCTTTTTCAGATGCTGATCGTAATCAAGACATCATTAAGCTGAAGAAACCTGATGAAGGTCGTCGAGGACCTACTGTAGGATCGAATTAATTAGTTTAACCATGGTTTCCAGGAGCAGACAGATTGTTTGTTGCAGTTCATGTCGCAAACAACCTTTTGAGAAAGTCCACGCAAGATTCCCCGCTAGCAGCTAACATTTCCACTCTAAATCTTGGAAATTTCAACGCCCTTTTGAGGTGGCTCTCGATCCGCTGTACCGCGCACCGCCATCATCACCTGCCGCAGGGCTCTGCTCGTGGTTTGTAAGCTCAAAATCTCCATTTGTAGAATTTCAAATGTTTCCCTTCCAAATCCTAGCAAGCTCCTCATTATGACTCGGCTCTGTATTGGTACAGGTCGCACTTCTTTACTCTCCGGCCAACTCTAAGTCAAACCGATGAGAAGAGAGAAGAGGGAGAAGAGAGAAGAGAGAGAGGATCCGACATTGGTGTAAGCAATGAGGTGAGATGATTTAATTCTTGCTGGAAGCTTTATGAGAGGTTTGCCTGCCGAGAAGAGGAGGAAAGATCCGAACTTTTCCGTTCTTTGAGGTGGGTTTCAATTTCATGCAGCTGCTGAGCGAGAACAGAGCGTCGTGTTTTCTAGCTGTACCTAGTGAAAGATGAAGACCTACTCTACGAGTAGAAACAACAGATAAGCTCATGGCAGAGTCAGATAGATAGATAGATAGATAGATAGATAGAGGAGAAGATAAAAAATATACTCGCAGAGATTTCCTTAACGAGCTTTGAATGGAGAATATTCAATCTTTGTTTTGTTTCTTTCCCTCTTTCCTTCTCTCTTCTCTTTTGCATTTAAAGAGCTCGAGTGGGTGGCTAGGCTCTTCACCGTCTCAATTCTGCGAGTGGCGATGGGTTGGGCGAGCAAGTGGCTGAGGAGCCTTCTCGGCGGCGCGAAGAAGGATGTTGAAAAGAAGGAGAGGAGGCGGCGGAGTTTCACTGGACCATTGCGGGAAAGTGCTTCTCCCAAGAACTCCGGTGGCCGCCACATTCCGACGTCGGCGCTGCATCTGTCGTGGCCGAGGTTGGACGTCGAAGAAGTGCTGGAAGTGGAGGAGGGGAGTAAGCACGCGATCGCAGTGGCCGTGGCCAACGCGACCGCCGCCAATGCGACGGTGGCGGCGGCGGTGATGCGGCTGAAGGCCCTCCTGGGAGAGAAGAAGAAGATCGCGGTGCAGTGGCGGGCGGCCGTCAAGATCCAGACAGCCTTCCGATGCCACTTGGTAATCGTAAACCCACTAAATCTTCATTAAAAAAAAAAAAAAAATCTAATCTTGGCGTCGAATCTGATCGCAAAATTGTGTTCTTTATTTAAGCAGGCGAAGAAAGCTCTTCGAGCTCTGAGAGGCTTGGTCAAGCTGCAAGCTCTAGTGAGAGGCTTCCTCGTGAGGAGACAAGCCGCGTTGACCCTCCGCAGACTGCAAGCGCTCGTCAGAGCTCAATCCGTGGCAAGATCTCGACTTCCTCCTGCAGAATTGCGCTTGCACCGGAGATCATTTGTATAATTCCCCAAAACTAATTAATTTCCACGCAATAAGATCAAGAAAAATTTGATCTTGCTCTGTTGCAGGAACGATTTGACGCAGGGCAATCCAAGTGCAATACCATCCAACCCAAATCCAGATCATTCCGGCGAGCGACTTCACCGGAGGAACTTTTGGAGCCGGTCTCCTCGCCGGTGCTTCTCTGCAGGGTTCCCTCTCCTCGCTCTGTTCTCGGTCGCCGCCAAAGCAGCAGCTGCTGCTGTCAATTCTGTCCCAAGACAGAGCACAATACTCCTCGTCTTGTCCGGCCCGGAACTCCAGCAATGCACCTGCACCAAGTCATCATGAGTCCGACGAGCTTTCCGAACTACATGGCGCGGACCACGTCGTCGGTGGCGAAGGTGAAGTCGTGGAGGAAGACGATGGAGGAGGATTCAAATGGTGCATTTATGGCAGGAAGTACGCATGGCAGGTCTCCCATGGCGGCGAGTGAAGCGGCCATGGATTGATTGATCGCTGAGTTGGTGAGGGGGAATTGCGATTTGCAATGTGGAGAAAGAGAACCGTGTAGATTCTCCAAGTTTGATTAGAACTTGTTCTTGACTTGTTGCACCAGTGTATTTCTTCGTCATCTTCGTTTCCTGAAACTTTCATGAAGCGTTTCATTTAATTGGGAAAAAGCTTATGATGCCGAGGGAATTGCGGGAACCACTTGATGTCCATGACACGGTCGGTCAACGTGGATCCTGACTAGTCAAATCAGTACGGACTACGAAATGCGGCCAAATTGGACTAACCCAAGGTGAGCTCCGGTTAGGATCAGTCCTCCCGAGTTCACTTCCAAAAGAGCTCAGTTCAAGTCGGTTTATCCGATCAGATTTCTTGCCGAGCTAATTCAACAAAATGAGTGAGCTCTGATCAGTTATAGAAGACAACTCGCCCGAAGTTGTCCCGATATAGGAACCTAATTGTCGGAAATCCGGCTTGTTAAATCATTTTTATTTCACACAGAACTTCTTTGACATGATGCTCACAATTAAATCATGATACTAAAACTTTTCACTAATTTTAACACACTTTTTCGTTCCAAACGTTATGAAAATGTTAAAATAGAATGTGATAGAGTAATTTTAATCAATATTAAAATAAAACAATGCTGAAAATAGTTTTACCCAAACTTATTTTAATAGTTTTAGTTAAAGTGTTCTCCTCCTATTTATTTATAGAATATTGTCACAAATTAATCATTTAATTAATTAGTCAACATTTTCCCGCATAATCGGCCGAAGGGAATAGCCCTAAAGATGGCACCGCAACGCACATGGAATATTCCGCTTGCCTACCCCTGTTTGACGTCTCTTCAAATATGCCTTCACCGGATCCTTCTCCTGCCGCCATTGAAGCCGTCGCATCATCGCTCGGTATAAAGCCCCTTCCCTCCGATCTCCGCCTCCTCCGCCGTGCAGGCGAAGAAGGATTGGGCGATGGCCAGCACTGCGGTGGTGGTGGTATTCGATTTCGACAAGACCATCATCGACTGCGACAGCGATGACTGGGTCGTCAACCAGTTGGGGCTCAGGGACGTCTTCGAGCTGCTTCTTCCCACGATGCCGTGGAATCTCCTCATGGTTCGTCATCGATCACGACTTTATTCGTTTTTTTTGCATTGCTAGATGAAAAATCGTTTCTCGTGCGTGGATGTTGAGCTTGATATGTCGATCCCTTTTCATGTTGTTTTGTTGTGAATCAATGCCAGGGTAGGATGATGAGCGAGCTGCACTCGCGGGACAAGTCCATTGAAGATATCGCAGAGTGCCTGAGGAGAGCGCCTGTGGATCCCCATGTCATCGAATCGATCAAGACAGCTTATTCTCTAGGGTTTCGTTCTTCTCTTTGCCCTTGTTATCCTTGTTTCTGTTTTATTATTCTGCACCTATTCATTGGGTATTTCATAAATTCTTAGCTATTATCATAGATAATCTAACCAATCGTTGGTTGTTGCCTGATCTACGTACGATCTGTTGTTCAGGTGTGAGCTCAGGGTGGTGAGTGATGCCAATCTGTTCTTCATAGAGACAATACTCAAGCATCATGGATTGCTGGAGTGTTTTTCTGAAATTAACACAAACCCTAGCTATGTCGATGAGGAAGGGAGGCTAAGGATCTTACCCTGCCATGATTTTACCATTTCGTCTCATGGTTGCAGTCTCTGCCCTGCCAATATGTGCAAGGTAAATTCTTTGTATTCCCATATTTATTTCCCCCTAAAGTTGCTTGGATAATTGTAATTGGTAGACAATAGCTTGTTCCATGGCTTATTTTTGTTGTTGTTGTTCTGGAATATGATGAAAATTGTAAAGGGAGATCCTATGATCAAAGGTATATAACTAGTTATTTCGGTTAGTGTTTAAGAACAAATTAAAAGAAACTTTTAGCTAAGCAATCGACTTCACAATATGATTCCAACCTAAGTTCTGGAATTAGGCCATTTAGATTAGACAAAGCATCAATCAAATGCTTTTAGTGATTTGTATTTTCTTTTTTAATCATGGGAAAAAACTCAAACAAATCAAATATAAGTTTGAGCAAGTTTATAGGAGTAGTAGATTCAAATTGTTGGGATGGCATAAAGGATGAGATCATAAGTTGGGACCTTGTTATTTCTCTGCTACCAAAAATTTCAATTTTTTTCTCATATCGTAGTTCTTATTTATGCATTTCAAATTCATGTTGCAGATTAATTTTGGATTTTGCGAATTAATTAGGTCTTTTGTTCATAGTTAGAGTTACCTACTCAAAATATTTGCGCAACATATCTAATCATCTTTATGCACTCAGTCTTCTTTGTCCTGAATGCAGGGGAAGATCATTGATCGAATCCGATCAACCTCTTCCACCGAAGGAAAGAACCGATTCATCTACCTGGGCGATGGCAAGGGCGACTACTGCCCGTCCCTCAAGCTAAATCAAGGCGATTTTGTGATGCCAAGGAAGAACTACCCCCTGTGGAATCTCATACATGGCAATCGGCAACTGCTTAAAGCTGAAGTGCATGAATGGAGCAATGGGGAGGAACTGAAGACGATCCTTCTTCAGCTCATCAACCGGGCCATCAATGGCGGCAATTTCAGGACCCCCACACAGGTGCTCTCGGTCGATTGCAAACATGTGCCAGTAGCTGTTTCTGGCGCAGAAGATCGTCCTATTCCTCTTCGCATTTCAAAGTAGCTATGAATTGTTTCCAAATCCTATGGATGTCGACGAACTTTACTGATGAGAAAGATACTGATTGGGAAGAGGATGGTTGAGTTTCTTACATTGATTTCTGACTATCAGTTAAGGCGTCGTAAACTAATCAAATAAATATTCCTTACATATACTGTATAAATATTTTGTAAGAATCAAATAAAAAATTTAATTATTCAATATTTGTTTTATTATTATTATTATTATTTTTAAAAAAACAGAATTCGTTTGACTGTGAGTTGCCTACTCAATCATCCATCGTCACTATCACCGTATCTCGACCGTCCTTAGACGAAGATAAATTAAATTGCAGAAGCAAACAGGCTCACCAACTTTGCTTCCTTCGTCATCTCAATTGAAACCCAAAAATAGAGCTTCGTTATCATCATCATTCGATCCACATTCCACTCATATATATGTATAGAGCTTGTGGCCTTCAGAGGACCAGAACAAATCCATGAATTCATCCGACGACGACGCCTCGCTCTCCTTCTCGTTCAAATTAGAAGCCATCGGCGATCCTCCTCCGCAAGAGCCGGCCGACCTCCTCTTCTCCAGCGGACGGTTTTTCACCGAGAGCAGCAGGAGCTATGGGAGTGAGAAGAGGATGATCAGCTCTCCGGCGACGCGGGTGTCGTTCAAGTTGTGCGATGCGCACGGCCGCCGGAGTGTTGGTGGTGGTGGATCAGGCGTGAGGAGAGTGGGGTCGATTGGGATTGGAAGAGTGAGGAATATTGGTGTGTCTGAGAAGGGAGGCGGCGGCGGGCAGAAGATGCGGCGAGTGGGGGTGCTGGGGATGCTTGCGGCGGCTTGCCGGCAGTGCCACGCATGTGAGCCAAACAAGTACGTAGCTGAAGAGAGAGCGGCGGCGCCTAACAATTGTAGAAGAAAGATGATGGCTGCTTGAAGCAGAGTCAGTGTTTAAAAAAAAAGTGTTTACTTTTTACTGGATTTTTTTTTTTTTTTTGCTAAATACTTTTTATATTGTATTTTGAATCTGTGTCATGGATTTAACGATATTTTGTAAATTTAATTAAAATTTAAGCCATGGATGAAATAATTTATATTCTGATTCAATAATTATCATATTTTTATTTGGGCCATCTCTGAAATTCTAGAAATGCCCAATAGAATTCAGATTCAGCTATCTCAGCACGCCAAGTACTTCTGTGAATTCCGTGGGAAGGTACAATTTCTTGTTTTGACTTTCAGCTTGCTAAGTTATCCCATGCTGACTTGTTGATAAGCTGCAACACTGATTAAGATGAGTGATGCTGTTTTCGTGATCATTGCATCTAATTTAAGCATTCAGGTGTTGAATTTTGTCTTGTGTATTAGATTTTGAAACATAGTTGTCAGTGGTATTTGTATCATTTTTGTGAGCACGGTGATGCATCCAATATTTTTTGTTTAAAGTGGGCGTGGCAAGTCATATTGATGAAATATTAATCATATATCAAGATAATTCATTGAAAATGTTCCGCGACTAATATATTTTTAATTTGCAGTCTCAGGCACAAATATAATATTTTTATGATCAATTCACTCCACTAGTGTGCAACTAGCTCTGCTCAACCATCTTATTTATGTTCTTATTATGCATTGAAATTCATTCCCAAGAAGAAATTTCTATTCTACATATTTTATAAGAAGTTTGTGAATGTTACACTTAGGATCTGTATGTTTTGCATAAATTATTTGTTTTTTTTTTTAAGTTCTTTCCTCATTTTCATGTGTTTGGTGTAATCAATGGAAAATTGAGGGGAAATGAGTTCCATTCGAGACAAAGTGGAAGTCAATTTTCCCCATGTTCTCCTTTGGAGTGGAACTCATTTTCCTCGCGCGCTACTCTCTCCTTAATGACCTCCAACCCCTTCGTAATCACGTGAGCCCCTTTGCCAGCCCTTGCTTTTTTAGCTCCTGCAAGCCCTTTTGCTTCTCTGGCAGCTCTCGCAAACCATTCTGGTGAAATTA
>JBAMIE010000114.1:9088924-9107851 GCA_037177295.1 Kaempferia parviflora
AAGTAAGAACAACTGATTGCGATGGAATCAGGTATATGTTTTCATTAAGCAATCGTATCGGTTTTCCTTTCTTGTCTTAAGATTGATAATAGCTAGATCCATAATGTAGATACATCTTTTGCTTATACATGATGTATTCTAGTTCTTTCACTAGATTCAATGGTTGGCAAGACTTGATTATAATGCTCGATAGATCTTAATCATATTACTCAATAGATCTCATCCATGTTGCTCGATCTTATCCATATTACTCTACAAGACTTAACCATGTTATTCTGCGAGACTTAAAAATACCAGGTAAAATCAAGAAAGTGCACAAGGAATGACATCTAAAAGGAGAAAAATTTTCAATAATACGTTGCAACTAAGTTTTAAACTTTAAATCTCACTTATCACATGAGAGCCTAACCATGATACTCTACCCCTTATAATTTTATGTAAGAGTATTTACTATAGGATTTAGTATATTTCATGAATGTGTTTTGAGAGAATCTAGTGAAACTAAGATTTTCTTTTAAAAAAAACTATATTTTAGTGTCTTCTTAATTTTATAAGGTTGGGAATACTTTAACTAACATATTTACAATAAGAGAATTTATTATTGCATATATATTTTTCTAAATATGTGAATCTCTCATAAATACATATTATTGTATACCTATTTGCTATAAGAGTCCAAAAATTATTTTATTTATTTTGAATGTTATTTTTTTAAATATTCGTTGACATTTATAAACCGAATTATCTAATAGACATAAACATATAAATTTTCCTAGAAGATTATATTTTAATATATATATATTTTTAAATATTCATTGAGCATTTGCAACCCACCTTTATATGGACTCACATTCTTTATCCCGACTTGGGACTGACTGGTTAGTCATGTAGAGTCATATTTTTTGAATATTAAGATAATTAAATACCAAAAAAACTTTGGTTAAATAACAATAAATATTGATAACATATTTGGATCGTTGGTAAGTAAAAGATGAATTTTGGGAAATGATTAATTGCATATTAGGTGTAATATAGCCTTTTCTCCCCCCAAAAATGGATTATATAGAACATAAATGAAGAAGATAATTTAGTATTAAAGGGTATGACACTTGACAAAGAGCCCAATAAGAAAAACAAATTGAAAAAGAGCAAAGTTCTTCCACCATCTTCAACTTTTTTTTTTTTTTTTTGCTCCTCTAAACCATCCACTTCATTTGTATATGATAGTTTCAATATAACTCTTTTCCCTTAACTTTTTTAATTTTTAATTTTTAATTTTTAATTTTTAATTTTTAATTTTTAATTTTTAATTGCGATGTAATGCTTTCACTAGTGACACCTTAAAAGAAAAGGCTGTATAGCACACAGACTTTTTATGCGGTTAAAGTTAAACTCGTGGTACATATGGTAAGTGCATAGTATTCTGTCTGGATTGGGCAGGAGTCGAATCCTAAAGATTTCATTACCCATAGGTACCCCATCATGAGCTTGCCACTTGTACTCCTGTTGAACCTCCCTCTATCGACATGGGGCTACTAGGTAGGGGGCTGCTAATGTGGCAATTATTTATGTGAATAAAAAGAACAATTGGCATATTTGCAAGTTCCCAGCACAGCTTAATAATCTTTCAATTCCAAATGAGAGAAGTCAAAGTGACATATGACTAAAGATTCAATAGAAGAATTGGGAACACAAACCTCCCAAAACCAGTTATATTAACAAAAACCATGTGATCTAAAACTTCCAACTTCCTAGTTGGCCTACTTTAGCTAATATAGTTGTGTAGATGAGAACAATCATGCTTAGCTAATATCACAAAAAACATTGAAATATTGTAATCAACTGAAAGAACAATGCCAAAATTCAGGCAAAAACTTATGACTTATAAAATCAGAACTTAATTTCAGATTGTAAGCAAGATGCATTTACTTTGATTCTTAAACTGTCTATTCACTTGTTCTTTGAAAATCGGCAATGCACAAAGCAATGTCAGCAGGAACATGTTTCTGACCTTCCCTTAAATGATTTAGATAAGTCTGCAAAGAAAAATATAAACAAATCCGTTTAACCTAAAAAATATCATGGAAGGATGGAAACAAGCACTCAAAAAAGTTGATCTGCCTTTAAAGAGCCACCGTTCACATACTCCATAATAATCATAGATTGCAACATCCTGTCCTCTTCTTTCCCATCAGTGCTGGAAGCCACTTACAAGAAAGCTGATGACCATAGATTGCACCGTTCACTATGTGTGCTTGTGATTCCTCATAGCACCTAGACGACTACTTACTTCCCCTAGAAGAATGCATTCAAATTACTTTACTCTATAAGCCGATGTCTGATCTGCTATTAAATATTGAACCAGCACAGTTCAGGAAGTTACTTAAAATATTATGGTAATCTATGAACAAGGAAATATAGATTATATCTACTATTGGCCAGTAGATTTCATATGCAATAACCTTTACTGCAGCATCAACAGTTCCAAATTTGCAATGGATAACTGACCTGGAGGTGCTCTTGGTTTCATGATTCAATGAGAGAGAAGGAAAAAGCGATGTAGGTATGGTAGAATTCTCAGTTTCAAGTGGCACAAGAAGCCGATTAAGAGGAATATACCTGAATAGAATAATGCAACAGGAAAATGGTTGTATCAGTTAGATTAAATGTTGCAAGAATACAGCTTCACAGACCAGCAAAATCATATAAAGTATAATGTTTCAATCAAGTTTTAGATTTCTTTTCCTGCTTTCAATGTGGAAGTACAACATTGAAGCACCAGATGAGTAAGAAAAATACATCTTACACAGTTTCTAAAGAAAATTGGCACACGAACAAAGGATATACCAATTATACATAGACCAAACCTAAATTAGTGAAATTGATACGCCAATGTTTCCTCATCATGACCCATTCCCTCGAACAATCTTTTTGTGTAAGAAGCTATTTCTCCATTGTTCCTAAACCATAAGTGTTAATCTGAATCAATGTCTAATTTGGTTGAGATGTTAGTCCAATGCCTTCATGTTAGTCCAGAGACAATGCCTAATTTAATTGAGACCTCGATCAAAAAGTCAAAACGGATCAAAAACTGATATAGTCGAGTAGATATTTCAGTACCAGACAGAAGCAGTCGATCAATATTTGTGTTTTTTTATTCTTTAAATTGTTTTAGCCATCCTGTTAAATGGTTAAAAAAAAATCTACTAAACTAATGGGTTGTCCAGCACATTTTCTATAGTCTGGTTTTTTAAAAGACAAACATCACCATATGCAAGACATAGAAAGGCAAGTGTAGGTTGTATAGCATCCATCAAACATTGTATTCTAAGCAAACGTCTTAGATAGAACCAGTCCATTTCTTGCAACCATGTTTCAGATGTATGTTTCATGCCTGTGTAGCAATTAAACAATTAACTAAAATTACAGGGAACAAGTCTGGATAATACATGTATTTTGTCTTAGTATTGAACTAATTCAAAACTAATTATCAAAAAATGTAGGAATGACACTAACTAAAAAAAAGAATTAAAATAATGGAATCATGTTAAGCATACAGTAACTAGAAAAAAAAATCCAAATAAATCAAAAGCTTTGAGAGATCTTTAACAAGTATAAGCAACACCGTCAAACATGATCTAAAAGCACATTTAAGAAGTTTACACTTATGTGGTATCTGAAGATTCAAAAGTTGAAGAGCATGCATAGAAGAAAGTCTGAGTGAAGACAATGAAGTTAGCCTATTATTTGACAAATCAAGCATTTCCAGGTCAGCCATTGAAGAAAGACATGATGGAGGATCAACCAGCTTATTGTCAGCAATTTATATGGATCTAATAGAACTAATCTCAGATATAGCATCAGGCAAGTACTTCAGCTTATTAAATGAGATATCAAGCTCCTGCAGCCTTTTCAGATAGCTGATCTCTGGAGGAAGATATCTGAAAATAAAAGGCGATTATAAATTGGCATCAAATATATGCATACATACAATTCCTGCACAGAAGAAAATTTGTGAAAAATAACAGCATCTCGAATCATAAGGAATTCAGGAAAGGAATTTATGTATGAAAACTTAGCTATCTAAGATTTTTAATTGAAAATAACAAATACAAATAGAAAGACAAAACTGGATTCCAATTTAGTTATACAGTGAATTTCCTATTTAGAAAAAAAAAAATGGGAATGAGATTCTCCATGTCAAAAAGTACTTTAAATTTGATGAAGCACCAGAAATTGAGCTCCAAGATCCTGGGTTACTTCATTCTACCGTTATACCTATAAGGAAAGGTGGAAAGAATGCCATTGAGAGTGTAATGTAACAAATAAGAGTTCTTTTTCCATACAATGGCATTTGATAGGAAACGGGCGCGCACACACACAAAATCTTGACTGCATGAAGGGATAAACCATTAAAACAGTTGTTTTTATCGTCAAAACCAAATTTTGATAAGATTATTTATTTCAAGGACCAACAGAGGTAATGATAAGTAGCTAACGGGGCGCAAGAAATTTTCAAAGGACAAGAAGGGTCAAACAAAAAAAGGTACAGTAGTATAATGTACCGAATAGAGAAATGACAGATGATTAGTTTGGTTAGGCACTTTAGACCAGAAATCTCAGACAGGATAGATAATGCTGACAGTCTTAGGGATGTCTTGCAGTCTTGCAGAGCTCCAGCTCCCTCAAAGACCCAAGCTTTTGGAGCGCGACACTAACGATCTTCGGGGAAGAGACCTTCGCCTGCAGTCGCTCAAGTTTCACCAAGTCGCCGACCTCAGGCGGCAGCACCTCGATATCATTGCCGAAGAATTTGAGTGTTATGAGCCTGCCCAACTGCCCAATTTCGCTCGGAAGCAGGTGAAATATGCTCTCGAAGACGTACAGCCCATCGACATTGCTGTCGGGCGGTTTCCGCTCCAGCAGCGAGCCAGCGACACCTCCCATGAGTTTCCGAAGACGTCTTCCGGCGCATTTTCCGTAGAGGGCAACGCGTCATGTTCGAAGTCCATAGGGATGCTGACCTCGTCGATCGAGTCCTCGGCCACGGAGCAAGGTTCCATCGATTGGCGCGCCGCCATCCGACTACGGAAACGCAAGAATCAAGTGGACAGAATGGAAAATTGGGGACGGGAAGTAGGAGAAGGCTGAATTGGGAAGGGGAAGGATCGGCCGGAGACGGCGATTGCTGCTGAATGTTGCTGCTGCCTAAACCCTAAAATCTAAATCGACGGCAGAGGGAGATAAATATGCACAAAGATTAGACAAGGTGGAAAAGAAATTATTATTTTATTGGAAATGAATTAGGGATTGAATATAAAAAACAAATTCAATAAAATTGGAAAGTGAAAAGGATGAATATTGTTGAATCTATGATCTGAAAAGATGAATATTGTTGAATGGTGGTGGAACTTTCATAGAGAGTTGGATATTCGAAATATTTAAATCCGTATTTAAGTTTTAAAATTATCAAAATCACGTACCTCGTGCCTATTTTGCCCTCCTTATCGATTACTGCACTACTCGATGCACTACTCGATTCAGATAGTATTCTCAACCCAATAAAAATATTAATATTTTTAAAAAATTAATTTATTTATATTAAAAAAATCACTACTCTCAATATAATAACTTAATAAATTTTAAGTATAAAAATATAATTAAAAAAAAAAAACTAGACAAACATATATGATATAGTTCCATATCATGAGCTCTTTAATACTATTCGTCTATTTCAGAGAGCTCGAAATAACATGAAATTATGTCATATTTATTCATCTAATTTTTTTATTATATTTATACTCAAATATCAATTCGACGTAATATATTAAGAGTAATAATTTTTTAATACAAATCAATCCTTTTTAAATTAAAAATATACCTTTGTGCCAACGAATAATATTCCAAATTGATTATTACATTGTAGCAACCAATTAAAAAGTCCAATTGATGTTCAAAAAAATATTACTCTCGATATAGTGATTAAATTAATATTTGAGTATATAAATATAATTAAGAAAATAAATAAGCACATAAGATCTTGTTTTATGTCATTTCGAACTATTCAGGCTTATTAGTCAATTTTGGCCAAAATCGTTGAGAGAACTAAAGAACTCGAAATGATATGAATCTATGTTCTATGTGTTCGTCTAATTTTCTTTATATTGATGCCTTTGAACATCAATTTAACACATTATATTGAGAGTAATGATTTTTTTTTAACACGAATTAATATATTTAAAAATTTTGATTCCTATTTAAAAAATCACTTCTCTCAATTTCATATAATATATTGAAAAAGGTGATTTTTTTTAACATGAATCTGATTTTTTAAACACATTTGTATTTACAAAAATACTGCTCTCAATATTATATGTCAAATTAATATTTGAGAGTATAGATATAATAAAAAGAGCTAAACTAATACATAGAACATAATTTCATGTTATTCTTAATTCTCTATGTCCATCAGTCGATTTCAGCTAAAATTGGCTAACAAACCTAAAGAGCTTGAAAATGACATGGAATCATGTCTTATGTATTAGTCTAGTTCTTCTGATTATATTCATGTCGTTAAACATTAATTTTGTCTACTATATTAAGAGCAGTAATTTTTTTAAATACGAATTAGATTTTACGACTTAGAATTTAGGACCACAAAATCATTCGCAAATCGATGAGTAGATTTACCAATCGAGTGATATACAACTTAGGTAAAGAAGGGCAAAATCTTCCGATCGATTGGACACCGTAAAGAGAGGTAAAATCTACCGATCTATTGGGAACATTAAAGGATATGTGATTTGATAATTTTAAAACTTAGTTACATGATTTAAATATCTAGAAACTTTAGTTTTGGTAATCCATCCCAAAAAACATGGTGAGAAGGTAGAGGCTTTTGGGGCCTGATGCAATGGTTAAAAATAGAATAGGCTCTCGTGTAGTGAGAATTTGAAATTCATGTAGTTAACCTCACGGGTCTATAGTATTCGAACTCCTCATGATGCTAAGCGTCCGTTAAGATTCATTTACATTATTCTGATAATTGATAGACGGAGCGGATATTAGGTCATCCGTTAGGATCTGGTTGGATTTACTGGTGGCTGATCGAATCAATCGCCTTTCAAATCAGAGAGGTTGGAAGAGTTGCATATCTCCTTTTAAAAAAAAAAATGGTGAAAACCCGAAGAGACGAACCAGAAAATGTACGCGCGTGTGGCTGAGCAAGCTTAGAAGCACGAGTGCAGCCCCCCATCTTGCACTTGTCTGGGTCCTCCGACGTCGACCCCATTTACATTGGAAGTTTGCTAATACAACACCGCTGCTGTCAAACTCCACGCTACTTTAATCGTACAAGTTATCTCTCTCTCAGCCACACTACTGTTGATAAAGGAGCGCAAATCCTTGGTGGATAATCTCTAATTTTCTCCTGTCTCAGATCATGAGAGTTGTTGAATCAGATTAAAAGAGATTAATACATAAATCTCTGATCTGTGAACCAGAGGATCTGATCCAGTTTGTCTGCATGATTGACACAATTGATAATTACATGAATGATTAATTTAAAAGGTTTTGAATTCAACTTTCAATGCAGGTAAAATATATTGTTGGATAATTATCTCCTCCATACATAGAGCTGTTGTATAACATAAGGATAAATACCTTTCGTAATTTATCTCTTTTAGAAAATATAGAACCGCTCTAGAGGGTTTAAAGGAACGTTTTGATGACAACTTCAACTTTTACTTCAATGGATCCTACTCGAAATTCTTTATTAGCAAGAGGATCAATCTAATATTTGTCCTTAATTTCTTCTTATTTACTCACTTCTATCACATGTGTATCTGGGTCAAATTTTTGTATTCCACAACACCACGCCGAAGACGACTTATCCATGCGCACTTTTGCTAGCTCTAACTCCACTACCTCCCCCACCTTCACCTGTTGGGTCTCCATGGACGGCGATACTCGGTCCACCACGTCCAAATGTTCCCCTGCCCCATCATTGCTTCACTAGACCATGAAGTGAAAGCTCCACCCACTCGTCCCCACTTCGCTGCCAGTCTGCGACAAGGAGGTCCGTCATAAGCATTCGTCAATAAAGCTGCAGCGAGGCAAGAGCAGCAGCCCCGTGCGCTTCCTTCACCCAAAGGAGTGAGCTTTGGTCGTGGATGCCTTCCTATCTCTGTCCTCAACCCTAGTTCTGAACCATACTTGTGAAAAAGGATCATCTTTAGCTGATCTTGCGCCTGGTGAGTTGTATTCGTTGTTCCTGGACTGGAGGTGCTAATTAATGGGTAACTGCTGGGTCAGTGGGAAGACATCCGTCTACGGAGTGTCATCCAATGCGAAGTCAGGTGGGTCTCCTCTTTTTTTTTTTTTAACTCCAGTGATTTGGTTGTCTCCGAGAGTTGATTCTTTGTTTTTATACTGATTTTTTAGTAGCCAAAGCTGTGATATTTTGCTGAAGAACAAAGTAGGTCCTTGCTAAGTCTGATAAAGAAACTTCCTATTTGTTCTCTGGGCTTTTGCAGTAAGGAATAGACAGATGGTTTTCCTTGTATTCTTTAAAGTTTTGAAGTTGCTTCTGAATTTTTGACCTGAATCTATTATAAACTTTGTATCTTTTTGGGAAAACAGATTTTCATCTAGCTCAATTTCTTACTATTCAGTTAACACCTGGATATATGATCAGCAATGTTTTCTTTTGATATGTTATACTTATGCATTAGTACAAATAGTCAGGTTTTAGCTTGTGCTGTACTGATGCATGTTAGATACACCAAAGGAAGCATGGATTGTAAAAGCTTTTTTTGTCCATCAACAGAATGCCCAAGACTCCAGACACATGTCGTGAGTCAAGAGGAGAAGGAAGGTAGCAAATTGCCTTCAAACCCTGAGGAAGTTGAGGATTTGCGACGGGATACAGCAGTAAACCCCCTCGTAGCCTTCACTTTCAGTGAGCTGAAGCTAATCACAGGGAATTTTAGGCAGGATAATGTTTTGGGTGTTGGGGGATTTGGTAGAGTTTACAAAGGTATGATCAGCGAAGATATCAGGGATGGGCTGCAACCCCTTCAAGTAGCAGTGAAGGTCCATGACGGTGATAACAGTCATCAAGGTCATAGGGAATGGCTGGTATCCATCGCCAATAACTCAATTGTTGGTTCTGTCTCACTACTGTATCTTTGCTATAACAATATGGTGTTCACAGGCTGAAGTTATATTCCTCGGGCAACTTTCTCATCCAAATTTGGTCAAGTTGATTGGTTACTGCTGCGAAGATGAGCATCGGGTTTTAGTTTATGAATTCATGGCTAGAGGCAGTGTGGAGTCCAATCTCTTCTCAAGTATTTTTTCAGGCGATCCTCATGATTTGATTATGTTCTTGTTTGCAAATGAGATAGACCTTTTTTGTCTGGTTAATAAAGATTCATGAACAGTGGATTGTGTTTTTTGGTCAATGCTATTAAGCTTATATCTATATGATTTTGAACCAATGTGCACTCCTATGCTATATATACAACACATTTCCCCCAATTGTCACACCTTGTTCATTCACATCGTTTGATTTCTTCTGTCACTTACGGATTTCTCGATGAATTTTTAATAGAACTCATAGATAACTAATGGATTGTATACTGTTGTGCAGGAGTACTGCTTCCCCTTCCTTGGTCTATCAGAATGAGAATAGCATTAGGTGCTGCAAAAGGGGTTGCTTTCCTTCATGAAGCCAAGAAGCCAGTCATTTACCGTGATTTCAAGACATCAAATATTTTGCTAGATCAGGTTAGAAATTTCTTAATGATGTTATGTGTTCACTTTGCTACATAACAATCTACAAATTATTTTCACACTATGCTGTAGCAATATGAATGTCTTTTCACTCATTTGTATATGAAAGCAAATAGAAAAGGTATTAAAAGTTGAGCAAAGGAATCTCTTATGCGCTCATATTTTATATTCAATTTAGGTAAGTAAGTTCATTTATCAGATTGCAAAATGTAGATTTGCAAACTGTGTTTTTCTAATGCAACCCTCGAATGCTGTCCATGGGAAGTTCAACCAATGCAGTCCCACCTTTGCATCCAACATCATTTCACACAAGTATATTTAATGTGCTTGACTCTACTGCTAGAATATAAGATAATAGACTTGGTATTATGGCAAAAATATTGATAGGCAAGACACTTCTATGAAGCTATCTTAAGGAAATTTATAGTTGATCATACATGACTTCCCAAAATTCTATTCCTAGAATACAGTGTCTATTTTCTTGAAATTGCCGAGCCTGCATCACTTAACAACTTCCCGAACTCTCGGAGCAAAAAAATTGAACACTAGAGAAGAAAAAGAAGCAGCCGTGCAATGATACTTTTTATATGAGTGGATGAGCTCACTCCCTTTGCATAGAAAGTTTTAGCTGCACTTCGAATATTTTGCCTTTGAGGGGCGACCACATCCTAAGGGACAATCATGTGTAGGCACCCCTTCAATGCATCGCTGATCTAGAAAGTACAATCTTCACACTCCTTTTTCTGTTGACTGTTTGCCTCAGCCAAAAATTGTGGAATTTTCACACTATGTAATGATTCATGACTGCTGGAGCAACAAGTTGATCGAAGCAATGATTAACAATTGGTCCAAACGGGATTGGAGAAGTGGACTTGTTTATAACAACGGAGTCGTAGTTTTCGATAATCCTATTTTAGACATCTCCTTAAATTTGTTGTGGCCTTCGAACTCACAATAGCCCTTTGGTAAATTTCCCTCTTTTTCTGGCCTCTGTCGTCTCATGTTCTCATCTAATGTTCCTATTTGAAATAAAATTTATTTGGACTCAACCAACCTCCTTGCTCAAACCACAAAAATATTGTATGACTAGCATAAATGATCATGGTTTTATGAACTGTAGGAATACAATGCAAAGCTTTCTGATTTTGGCCTTGCAAAAGATGGACCAGAGGGCGATAAATCTCATGTCACTACCCGAATAATGGGCACTTACGGATACGCAGCACCTGAATATATTATGACAGGTACAATGAAGCAATCACCATTGATACTGTGGAGTTTTTTTTCTTCTTTATTTTCTACATTTACATTTGAAGTTTCTATAAAATTCCCATTGAATCCGTTTCTCTTAACAACAACAACAACAATAAGTCAGATTGTAAGTATTAGACAAACATAAATTAAGTTGGGTAAAAAAGATTCTTGTTTTTTTGTTAAACAAAGAGTTACAAGGAATATAATTTCACAAATTTCTTGAAACAACATCTTCTAAGATTCAAGGTTGTATCAGAATCATTAGAACTATTGTCTTTCAGAAAGTCCTAGTATTTACATGATCAAATTCTCTTCTCAGTATTTATAAAGCATAGAAGCTTTACTTGAATGTTACTTTCTGGTTAATGTCTACTTTATTTATCAAAACATTGATGCGATGTCTCTTAAGATGCAAGAACCGCATGCATATATAATTCAAGTGTTCTAATGGGTAGGTTTTGCAATTCATGTAGGGCATTTAACTGCCATGAGCGATGTCTACAGCTTCGGCATTGTCCTTCTTGAGTTGCTCACTGGACGAAAATCACTGGACAAGTCTCGACCGGTCCGCGAGCAGATGCTTGCTGACTGGGCCGCTCCGTTGCTCACCCAAAAGAAGAAAGTGCTTGGCATGGTTGATCCGAGACTGAGCGGAGACTACCCAGATAAAGCAGTGCAAAAGATCGCGATGTTAGCTCACCACTGCCTCAACCGCAACCCAAAGGCGAGACCCCTCATGAGAGACATCCTCTCCTACCTGGAACCTCTACAGATAGCTGAGGATGTCCCGACCACAATGACAATCATTAATCCTTAGCTGATCTTCTTACTTTTCCCTCCTTTTTTGCAGTGTATAAATTAAACAACTTGATGGATTATACTGAGTTAGGATTTGAGGTTTTTGAACTACATTGTAGGTTGGGCGAGTGAACATGATATAAATTACAATAATCATTCGAATAAAAAGATACAATAATTTTGTAGTTCATTGAGTATAATTTTTAAATTAAGTTGAGACTATTAGATGTGAAATTTATTTAAGAAGCTAATTAATCATATCAACAAAAGATGAAGATCAAACGGACAATGTGGGACTAAATATCTCGCCTGTCCTGTGCCAACAATTACATCGCCATCGACTGTCTGGACTGTTCCGGCAGCCTCAGCCACGTCCGGATTCTGCGACGTCATCTTCCTCATCCTGGTACAACAAATAGCTAACCTCCACCATGCGCAGCGCAGCGAGGCGTCCGGATTATTCTATGCCAACCAGGACCCAACCACACCTTCCTCGCCATACTCAACCTTCTCGTCTTCTCGAGCTCTACGAGGCGACTGCTGGTTTCCTCCCTTCCAACATACTTTCAGTAATATCTCATGCCCTTTCTCGCCTCTCTTTCCCTTCTTCCTTCTCCTCCCCCACCTTTTTTTTCGATCCAACAGCAAACATCCTGGTGAAGCGTAATCACAGATTCACAGTCAACAACAACAAAAAAAAAAAAAAAAAAAAAAACAAGACTTTAACACTCTATTGGATACAAGAGAAGAAAAGAGGAGAAAACAAATAAGAAAAGATAATGGTTGTATAATTTTGTGTTTAATAAGAGAAGAAAACTATCTCAATCATTCATCCTTCAAAGTAAACAATGGATACAGAAAGAAGCCGCTCTCATCTATTAGATTGGATCAGATCGACAATGATTTACTATGAACGAGTTGATTTAAGATAGAAATATAATTTTAAATGGGCCTCATTTATAGAAAAAAAAAATTAAGCTTTTACTACTAGCAAGATTAGATTGATTCGTTAACTTTTTTTTTTTTTAGTAAACCTTAATTGTGAATTTATTTTTAACTTTTATTTAAATATATATAAAAATATAGTACTTTATAAATCATGAATAATTTAAAGTTATTTATGATATCTGGAAATTTTAAAAACAGGATAAGTGTCATGTTAAATTAATTTTATATATTTTTATTAATAAAATATTAATTTCTAATTGAACCGGTCGAACCGATCGAATCAAAATGTATGTGGATCGATGGCGATGTGTTTGAATTGGTGGAAGATGCTGGAAATGGTGTCTTGACGTCATGTGCACATAGTCAAGACGGAAAGCGAGTGGCAAATGGTGCGGTTGGACTTTTTCTCGCTGCTCTTCGTCTTTATTCGTTCAGAATGTTAAAATTCAAAAGAAGGACGAGTGGTGATAGCGACCACAATCTTTTCTCTTATTATTATTTTTTTAATTTTGATTTGAATTAATAAAAATTTACTAAGTGTTTTTTTTCAAAAAAAACAATATATATGTATTTTTTGGTAGTTTGGTCGTCTTCGAAGAATTTTATCTCGTCAACTGGCAATCCGCGTTTGAAATTTGTAAATGTTAAGGGGTTCAGTGAAATTAAATCTAAATTTTATATTCAATTGAAATTACAATAATAGTAATAATATCTACATATATTTCGGGGGAAATAACAAACGATATGATCAGGGAGATGTTTTGGCAATATCAAGAATTTGAAGGGTTTTATTTATTTATTTATAAAATATAAAGGTAAATTTCATTGGGGGTTAAAATGAAATTTTATTATAAAAAATAACTTATCCATAGTTTCATGTTTCTCTTCCCCATGTCCCATTGATGATTTGATGGACCAGATCATATCTCAAGGATGAGTGCACATCACGAAGAATTTTTGAAATGTGTGCAACATTCTCGTGATGTGCACTCATTCTTGAGATATAATTTGGTCCGTCGGATCAATAATGAGACATGGGGACAGAGAAATAATGTGACAGAAGATTTGATCTGATGCTCAAAGGGCAATTAAAGAAGAATTTTAGTGTAGAAGTAGCGGTGAACAGAAATTGATTAAACTGAGACCGAATCGATTCGGGAATTTGATTTGATCAATTTAGAAATTCAGCATTTTAAAAAATATTAAAAATTGTCAATTTATTTGATTTTATTTCGATTTTAAATATCATATATCAGTTAAATCGATTAAATTGAAATCAATCAACTGTTATATTTTAAACCATCGACAGATATACTTAAATTGGACAATAACTACTCAACTTGATTATGGATCCGATTCATTCGATTGCCTAATTCTAGTCGACTAATGATATCATTAGTCGATTGATAAAAAAATAAATTGTTTTGATAATCAATCAAATTAATAAATTTTATATCGATTCAATTTGTTCAATTTTAATGGTAAAATTTGATCGGTTAAATTTATCTAAAAATAAAATATCAATTTCAATTTGATTGGTTCAATTTTAAATCAATTGCTCACCCTTATATAAAAAACTTGTGCGT
The DNA here is from genome assembly GCA_037177295.1 of Kaempferia parviflora. NCBI lineage: Eukaryota > Viridiplantae > Streptophyta > Magnoliopsida > Zingiberales > Zingiberaceae > Kaempferia > Kaempferia parviflora. The sequence continues at coordinate 9,103,306 of JBAMIE010000114.1, forward strand.
GACACTCACGGTATTTTGAATATCTTCTATGCGACCGCAAAAAACAAATGACCACAAACAAGTACTATGCAAGTTCACATGCAGACCCCTTTCTCTAAGTTCCACTAGGAAACAAAGGTGACGTCCAAAGACCCTCAAACCTTCCTCTTCCTTCTCTTCTCTTGTGTTAAGTGATGCAAACCTTCATGAAGGAAGACCAAAAGGAACAATATAATTGCGTCCTTTGAAGGAGAACCCATGAACAACAAATGAAAATAGAAGATGAAGAAAATAACTAGCAGGGTCAAATCATATGGCTTGTTCTTTGAAAGTCTCACAACTATTCAAACTTGGAATCTTCGACTATCTAATCCAGATACTGATTTAGATAACTATATTAATTATTTGTCTATAAATGGTTATCAAATATTACAAACTGCTCATCAATCACACTTTGAATTGATTTCCTTTGAATCAGACAATCGATTACCATTTTAAATTGCTGAATATCAAAACAAAATGGAATTATGAAAATGGAGATGAAGAGGATTTACAGTTACTTTATCTGAGGATTTTGTCAAATTAAATATGACATGCACCAAAGGATTCTTAGACATCCATCCATCCATCAATGTATGTGCGTAAAGGAACTATGGGACGGGTTGACGGAGACGTTGGGGGCGAACGAATTCGCCTTTTTGTCACATGTACGTAAAGTCGTAAAGGAACTATAGCCGAGGTAAATACCTCCGTATTAGTCACTATTCCAAATGCTAGTAGTTATCTATGATTTACCTCCTCCGTGATGACCTCAAACGGATTGGTGAGGACGCTAGGGACAAACACAGTCACTTTTTGCTACTATGTACGTAAAGGAACTGGTTCGTTATTTGCATCAAACCAAATGCAAAATATTTAATCTATCACGTGGTATGTGACAAAAGGCGAATTCGCTCGTCCCAACGCTCCCACCAACCCGTCCCAGAGCTAACACGGAGGAGTACAAAATATTTAATCTATCACATTTAGACAGACGGTGTACAATCTGATGACCCATCGAATAAATAATTAGCCATTTATTGCTAGTTTCTATTTGTATTAGCATTTGTCTATGTCTTATAAACATATACCTCTCTTAGTTGACTAAACTGGAAAAGCTACAGATCTATTGTTATCCCTATAGGCTTGTTGCTTTTCTAGGTCGATCCCACTAAGCCCGGTAACATGGAAATAAGAGGAAAGAAGGAGCAGGAAGATTAAAGGTATAAAGTTATGAAAATACTCTGACTTTTTAAATTAGACATTGATTTGATTTTTTTTGTAATATTATTATTTATTTTATAAATACAAATTAGATATTTTTGCATAAAAAATTCAAGTTGAGATGAGAATAATTCAAAAGTGTTAAATTCATTTAATACAGATGAATTTAACAAAATACAAAGAACATGTTCAAAAATAATAAGCGTGAAATACAATAACCAATAAGTCCTACACTGCACTGTATGTGCCTGCCCTGTATGTGCCTTAAACACTATCAGTAGCCAGATTATATTGTGACGAAGATTTTTTACCACAACTAAATTAGATAACTTCAGAAATACAGACAAGACTACTTCAAACTCCTGTTTTCCAACAGATCAGTCAATTTTCACATAGGAGTATATCTTGCGGACAAACCAGAAGCAAGCATAGAAACTCATTGTGCTAGTCAATACGAAAAATGCATAAGAGTCCATCAATATGCAGCTAAAGTAGAGAATTCCTGAAACGAATTTGGTTATATCTAACTTTGTGAAGAAATAGAATGGATAAGAGGCAACCAGCATGCAGCCAAAGTAGAAATAGACTTCTCACCCCATAATAAGAACAAAGTATATCCAATCATCAAGTAACAAGGTTTACATTAAATAATAATAGTCTAACAAACATCCAAAATCATCTAAGTACATAGCATCCAAATGTATAATACATAACATCCAAATATAATCATCCAAATATATATCACATAACAAGCAACAAACTAATCATGCAGTAGTTTCTCTCCGTCCATCATTTGGAATAACAAGTCTTTGCGATATTCAAAAGGACATCCAAGTAAAGCTCTCAACATCTTCGGGCGTTGAACAAGATACAAACAGCAGGTAGAAATTATATGTGGCTCAACACCTAATTGAGTCATCAAACTCCACACTTCATTCTCAGGAATAGGAAGTTCATTTGACTTAATCATTTCTTTTGTTGAACTCATAATGGCTTGAGTTACATGGTCAATTGCATTGCTTATACTGTCATCATCAACTTTACCTTTCTTTGCACTCTTGTTCTTTGATGATGTTCCAACAAAAGAGTTAGCTTCAGATTTAGTTGATTCAGAACTAGAAGTTGGAATTTGGGCATCCTCATTAACTACATCCGAATTGTCCAAATGGATTTCCTGTTGAGCAATCATAAATTCAACTTCATCGATAGTTTCAAAATGATTTCCACCAACATTATTCTCCATTTCCATGTTAGCTCTTCTTTTTTGCATTTCTGATGCAGTTTGAACATGTTATTCCATAGCCTATCTTTATCATATAATTGAACTAACTTTTCATAATTTTGAATAGGCTTGCTCTTCAATATAATTACATCAAACATTCATTCATTGATAGTATCACATGAGAAAATTAAATATAGTTTTCAAATGCATATAATGAAACACACCTCAATTAGTTGTTGCCTATTTTGCGCATACCAAGCCGCAACCAAACAAACAACTTGTGCCGATGCGAGTTGATGTATACGATGCAACTTAATGAAAGCATTACGTTTATCATTTTGATCACCCATCTATAATCAAATAAATGAAAGGAAAAAAAAAAATTAAGATCACACAAGATAGTTCACACTGTTAAGTCGGCAGTTAAAAAAAAAACCTCAACTTCCTCAAATTAAGATCACACAAGATGTTCAGACTATTAAGCCTAGAGTGCAACAACTATGTTTAACATGCAATGATACAGTTAAATTGATTGAGCATAACCAACATGGATGCTAGTTGTGAAGATCTCAATTATATAATATTGAATAGAAAAACAGCCATCTTAAAATAATTATAAAGGACTAAGTTAATTGAATGCAGTTCCTTGTTTAAACTTTCTAAGACGAAGGGTTTTCTTGTTATTGCAAGAAAAGAGACCATGAATGACAAATCAATATATTGTTATCCTATGTTGCAATAATACCTTGATCATGTGGATCTAGACAGCAGTAAAACCTGAGATATACAAAACCATAAAACACAAGTAATCCTAATAACAGAAAATGAAAACGAATAAAATTTTCACTATTAATATTGGCAAGAATTAGAAATGTATATATCTCATAAAGGATCTTAGCAGTACCACAATACCATAGTAACAAACATTCCCGCTAATAGAAGGCCGTGGAATAGTGTATGATTCATATTTTATTTTATTCTAGTGTCCAATAGCAACAGTCCTACAATTTCCCAATTCTTTCTGTTCTCAAAAATTAGGGACTAGTGACCAGATTGAGGTACATCTGGGCAATCATCTGTGTCAAAACACATTATCTAACAGAGGGAGAATCCACCAGTAACTAATCTGCATTCTAATAACTGTCATCATAGCAGATTGATATTTTGTAATGCATAAGACCCATGCAACTCAGACCATTATCCATAGAAACAACTAAGAGGTCCCATCGATTTCTCCTCTCATAAATCGCAAAACAATATATTGATAATTAAGAGTTATTAGGGCATAAATCATGTGCACTTATCTTCAATTTATAGTCATAAACTCCAAAATCATCTGAAACTTGTGTTTGCCCAAGCGAAGTAGCAACAGAAAGAGATGTTCATGTAACAGCAAATTTTGAAAGATGAAAGTGAAATTTTGCGCATTATTAGCAGGAATCAAAGGAATCATGCAGCACAGCAGAGAAGAAGAAGAAGAAGAAAAAAAGATTAGGGTTACCTGTCCTTGTCCTCCTAAGTCCTATCCTCGGAGAGATACACGTCGAGGGCTGGGGCCGACGCCGTGGAGTGCGAGTGGTTTCGTCGGACAGAGCAGGAGCGACGACGCAAACAGATGAGATACCTAAAATAGATGAGCGCATTTGGGAATTAATATTTTGAAATATGAATAAAATTGGAACCGAACTCAAGTATATTCGATAAAATATTTTGAAATTATCACCCTTTCTTTTCCGTCCAAAATACCCCTTTTAAGAGTCGCAAATGAATTGAACCGAACTCAAGTATATTCGATAACTTTTTTAAAATAAATTTAAACTCATAATATTTTATTTGGTTGTTCACTTCGTGAGCCAAGTTTAAATCGATTTTTAATTATTTTTATATAATTTTAATTTAAATATATTAAAATTAAGGTTTAAATAATTTATATCGAACTTGAATTTAAATCATTTTGAATTATAATTTAATTTTGCTTGAAATACAATTCGAATAATTCAATGAAAGATTCAGACCTTTCGAACTAAGATTCAGACAATTTTAATAGAACTCAAGCTCTAGCTAAAATTATTTATAGTTTTT